>JAHWFP010176837.1:0-21858 GCA_023313725.1 Lithobius niger
CCCCCCCCCCCCACCCCCGCGCTAGGGCCACTCTCTCTCTCTCTCTCTCTCTCTCTCTCTGTCCCTTCCTCTGCCTCGGCCGAGGAAGGGATACCCCCGGCGCTAGGGCCTCTCTCTCTCTCTCTCAGCGGCGGGCGGCGGGCGCCATGCTGTCTACCGATCGCAAGGCCGAGCGGTGGAGGGAGGGAGGGAGCTAGTGACGTAGGCCTCTCACCGGAAAAAGGTCACGTGGATTGTTGAGTGACCAAGTTACAAAACTCAATTATTGGATCATTTGTCGAAGGAAAATATTTCCTAAAACTAACAGTGACATGATATCTTTAAGACAGTATAACAAACCATACAGGTATGAGATTTTCATCTAGCCCTAAACTAGTGGGTAGCTTGGATAAGGCCATTGACATAAACTTGAAAGAGTCCACCAACTTTATGCCTTCTATTTTTGCGGTTATTATTTTACCTCCCGCATATATATGACGTCGGTAGGTCTGACTCCATTATCTAATGCCCATCTAATTAGGAAGAGAGAATCGTATCCAGAGTTATTACGTGAAATGAGAGAGAGGTTCGAATCCCTGGCATGTGACTCAAACAACCAATGACAAAAATCGTCTAGAGTGCTTTCACCGTTCATAAACATGTCGCCACAACGAATGCATGTAGGTTTACCAAAACAGTAAGTGCATGCATAACCACCAAATTCACGCTGTGTAAAAAAAAAAACTCGCTGTCAGTTACTCGCTCAACTTGCATCGTTTCGAGGTCGTAAACAGCTAACCGCACGCAATCGCGTTTTTTGAGGAGTTGAATATGGTAGCGGTGCTCTAGCCGACACCACTGTTTACATATTTTACAAAAACATTGGCAACAGTGATGCGGTGTCCTGCTATTACCCTCAAACGTTAGAAAACAAATCTTGCATTTAAACAGCGATTTACAGACTGTAGAGTCTTTGAAGGGTGGCTGTTTGCTATAATGGCGGATTAAACATTCCGTATTTCTGAACAATCTGTTACATGCCGAACATGGCAACCAACGTTTCAGGAAGCAAACATATTTAGGCGAATGACACGAGGGACATTTATGCTTTTTGGCAGGCGTGGCTTTTAGGTCGGGAATACGGCCTCAGACAGAAAAATCGGGATGAGAAAATAAACCGCGGCTTTAAAATTCCGAAATAGTGATTGGCGTGGCAGAAAAGGTATAAGATGCGCTTAGAGCTAGAAGGCCCCTCGAATGTAACCTGGCACTGTGTTCCATTTTTTTTTTTGGAATAACACAATTTGGTATTCTCTCAAATAATCCTGAAATTGTTTCAAGTCAACAATAGAACACCCATCTTGGCGAACGCCGGCGTCGGCGTGCAGCTGTAAAGCGAGCTTTTTTTGCACATTGTTCGATTTACGAATTTGTCTATATAATTTTATGTCCTTATCAGCGAATGCTTTGCAACAAACTATCGCTCTAGCCAAACAAAGTTTATCTAAGCCGTTTTTTGGGAACACGACCGACCTAGCGCCCCCTGTTGATAGTCATGCTATAACATTTGTGCGTGACATTTTCTTTTTCGGGAAAGTGCCGCCTCTGGGTATCTCGATATGAGTTACTTTAATCTCGAGCTTATTGAATTTCCCGACCACTCTGGTTAAGTTTCAAAATAAGAGCCAAAATGTTAGCGACGCTGAAAAGATTCCCTGGCATGTAAGGGAAGGAACAAGCTATTTTCAAACCCACTCCCCCCCAATACACACACCTACATAGTCGGTGGGTCGGAACCCATCCAGGACACGCTCAAATTATGTCGGTGAAAAGTTGGTCTATATATTCTATAGGGTCTAAACGGTTTCTAACCAAATACTGGGCGTCAATAGGGGAAATTGTCACCGTGTAGACATTTGTATTAGTGCTAAATTTTTTTATGTATTTCCCCATGCATTTAACGATGCTGAATCTATCGTTTTTAAAAAGTTTCGGTACCCTGAGTCTGACAATCATATTCGGGAAGCTTTTCGGGACAGGATGATTTTCATGTCGGGCCTCCCCCAACTTTATTAGAATAAGCTATTGGAAAAAACAGAGAAGTAGTTTTAATAAATTGAGCTGCGAAAAAAAGCGAAGCGTGCATTACACAATCATGGTCTCTTTGGCTCGGGGAATTGAACTTACCATCCCTGACAGGGGAGCCGTATATCTTCTGCGTTTTTGCTGCATTTCGGATGTGCGATTTCTTGTTCACACATGTAACATTTCTGTAGTTCGACAACTTCCGACTCCTGCGTAGCCTGCGAGGAGCGGGTCGTCGGTCTTTTTAACATCACTTTTCTTTTGTGGACGTCGTTTGCTTTTTTTTTTCTCTGGCTCGCTTCCGCCGACCGCTACGTTACTCTTTTCTTTTTTTGATTCGGTTCATTTACAGCCATTGTTGGCAATGTTACCGCAGGTGAAGGTGTCAACTCGCCTATTCTCTGCGTCCAGCAAGCGACCGCCTGCGATATATGAGGGAGCATGTATTTCATGCTGAGTATATCAAATTCAGTTAATGCTACTGATTTGTCTGCACTTTTTAGGATCAGCACATCGGCCATGGATTCGATCCCCGATTTAACTGATATACTCGAGTTAGGCTGACGCCAGTAGAGTTGCGCTATTATCCCTAACCACTCTGTTGGATCTAATACCACGCTGTCATTTTCTCCGTGTTTTCCAATAGCTATTTTTCACTACGTTTACCGTCGGAACTATTTGTATGAAATTTAACCCGGTAAGTGGGAAGCAATCGCAATATGGGATGGTTTGGTACGCCATGAGACTATGAGGGAGAGACAAAAATGATAAAAAAAAAAGGACATTACTTATTTTTTTTCACTCCAACCACATTTCGGTTTGGGATGTGAGGGATTCGATCTGAACTGTGGGGGGCTCCATCTCTTTCAGTTTTTTGTCCAAAAGCATAGTGATATCAGTGACGTAGCCTATCAAGCCTGCAAATTGGCGGTAGTTTAGAACAACGTACTTTTTGCTGTATTTTTCAAGTATGAATTTAGCCTGATAGACTGAGCCAGATTGTGACACTATCACTTTTAGGCCGGTTCCATAGTTCCGGCCGGTCATAATTTTCTGCTGTAAGTTGCGCTCGCTCACGATCTGATTGTAAATGCCGTGATCCTTAACAAATTCCCGCCATTCGGCGACAGTAAACGAGACCCCGCGGCGTCCTGGCAGGATCCCTACTCCTGGGGTTATGAATTCCCGTACATGTACGTACGCACGTCCCTGAAAATCTGTCACTTGTACGTATATTTCACCCCCTATGAAGTAGGTGTTTTTGGCTTCAATGACTCTATCTACTGAAGCTGATGATGTTGCCATATTTTTTTTTTGTTCACTATGTATATGAAAAGAAATAAAAAGGACATAGCCTTCCTTTAGGTTTTTTTTTTTTGCCCTATTCCGCACGTAAAATGAAATAAAGGAACCATTTAGGCCTACCTGTTCCTCTCTGCTTGCACTGCTCGGGTGTACTGCTGCGTGGCCTTTCGGATTGTTGGATATCTGTAAACATAAATGTAAAGAAGCCCGTTAGCAACCAGCCAAGTCCTCGCACTCTTATTTTTTTTTTCAATATTAACGTAATGCCTCATTAAACAATGCTTACCTCTACAATTGCTGAGTTGTTGGTTCCAATTGCTGAGATCGGCGGGTTAGTGAATTCTTGGCTGGGGTGATGGTTTTATACTTGGCCAAATTGCATTGTTTCAAGTGGAATAGCTGCTCGACAAATCAGCCCTGGTTATTTTCCGTAAAGGTGTTACGGTACTCTATTTCGGTCATTTCTGCGATTGGTTAGTCTCATAGTACCGTCGCTCATTGCACGGCTCGAATCATGTGACGACTTTAAACCAATTGCGAGGCGCGTACTACGTCACGATGTGGGCCGCCCGTTTCGCTCGAGGCAGTGTTTTTTTTTTTGGTGGTTAGCCCGTTATTTTGTCTTTTCGGGTTAAAGGGCTTATACGAAAGGTTTAACGTATAATAGGTCGGTTGTGTAGACATCTAGGTCGCGAGACGTTAACTACGCGTCGTTTTTTGACAGTACTGACAGCTTACATATAGCCCGTCACTTTTTGTTTTGACGAATTGATAGGAGGGGAACGATTGTTTTCTTTTAGTTGAGGGGTCCCACGCTCTCTTGACAACCGTTAATAGCAGATAAATGTCGTAACTACATTCCTACGCCCATAACAGTATTAACCTCACGACCTCTGGCCCATATACCGTTACGTTAATGGACAGAAACGCGTGACGGATTGAGTCTTTTTACAATAGTCATTCGTTCTTGTCATTTCGTCTAGGCCATTCAGAGGTCTGAGGCCCGTAGGGGGAGACCACCGTGTTGGGGGGCGGGATTGTTCGTATTATAGCCCCGAGCAATTTTAAACTTACCCGATTTTTGACGAGATCCTTACTTCATTCTGTTCTCTGATAGCTGTTGCGGAACACAGCTCACTAACTATCAGCTCTTGGATATTTTTTTTTATCCTTCAGCGCGTCTCGTGAGTTGTGTGTTTTGTATACTATAGGAACTTAACGCGCTTTTTTTTTTATTGACTTTTTTTTTTAAATTGGTTTTTCATTAGCCAAATACCTCCGACATCCTTCTCGTGCAGGAGATCGGTCTGTGGGCCTGCTATCTTGTGTCCCACTTACTCCCCTGAAAGTGCCGACCCACCGCCTCCGTAAAGTCCTGGGCCGGCCGCCCGTGAACCCGACGAGGTGATTTAGTTTTTCTTTCTTTTTTCTCTATTGTAGTTAGTCGCCGATATGCAACGGATCACCGTCTCGCGCGACTTGCCCTGTTTAAATGCTTCAAACGGGAAAGGGCAATACGTCGTGCCCTACGGCAAAATCTAGTTGATGCTGGGGGGCGCTTCCAGCTGAGCCTTTTCTACTTTTTTTTTTTTAGGGTGGGATTCAACAGCCCAAAGAACGCGTTCCTAGTTTTTACGTAGTTTCTACTCTGGGCTGAAGTGTACTAGGCAACTGGGGGAAAACAATTATCGCGGGCGGGGCGGCGCACGGATGCGGCAGAGATATGGGGCGGGTATCTAGCGTTCAATGGGGAAAACATAGACCCTAGGTGCACGTGGGCCGACCGATAGATCCAACTCTGGGCTGAAGTGTACTAGTCACCTGGAGGAAACAGTTATCCCGGGCGGGCGACGCATAGATGCGGCAGGGATATGGGGCGGGTATCTAACGTTCAATGGGGGAAAACTGTTGATCCTAGGTGCACGTGGGCCGACCGATAGACCCAACTTTGTGCTGAAGTGTACTAGTCACCTGGAGGAAACAGTTATCCCGGGGCGGGCGACGCATAGATGCGGCAGGGATATGAGGCGGGTATCTAACGTTCAAGGGAGGGAAAATGTTGATCCTAGGTGCACATGGACCGACCAGTAGACCCTAGATGCACGCGCCTACCCCCCTAGGATTTAAATGTGATACCCAAAATGCATGGGACTCTGTTAGGCTGTATCACTATATTAAACACTCGGGTGATAAGAACTACTGGCCTGCCCTGTTTTGTCTGCTGGTTCAGCCTCTTGCTTCTTCAACGGCTAGTGAACTCAACGTCTGGTATTTGGATGATGCCACGCTGGCTGGGTCCTCCGCGTCCGTGCTCAGCGATTTTACTTCCCTTACCGAGAGCGCGGGTGACTTGGGGTTGGAAGTGAACCCCACCAAGTGTGAGCTCTTGCCTATCCAGGGACTCTCAGCAGCTCCTTCGTCTGCCATTGCTGAATTCCAAGAGGTCGCCCCGTCGATTCGTATCCTTAACCCCACCGATATTATCCTTTTGGGGGCCCCTTTGACTGAGGAAGCCATTGAGGAGTGTTTTAACTCTAAAACCGAGGCTCTCCGCACCATGTCGGCCAGGTTGGAGTCTCTCTGCGCACTGCGGCTTTTTCCTGTTTAAGAACTCCCAGGCCATCCCAAAGCTGACCTATCTGCTTCGCTGCGCTCCCACCTGGAAATGTCCGGCCGCTCTCTCGAGATTCGACGAAACCCTAAAAGCCGCCTTTGAGTCCGTCACCAACACTCAGCTCTCTCCTGCCGCGTGGGATCAATGCTCCCTCCCTGTCTCTCGTGGGGGCCTGGGCCTTCGTCACGCTTCGGACCTCCTCTCCATGCCTTTCTTGCCTCTCCTTTGCCGTCTCCTCGCTCGTCCAGGATGTGTTACCTCCTCCCTGTAGGGTTGTTCCTGACGTTTTGTTGGCTGACGGCCTTCGCCGCTGGACGCAGGCTAGTGGGCTGCCACCTTTGGTTGGGGATGCTCGTGGGTCTCAGCGCGACTGGGAGAAGCCTTTCATCGAGAAGACAGTTCTGTCCCTTCATGTCCAGGCTGCCACCCTTTCGGATAAGGCCCGCCTCTTCAGTGTGGCTTCCAAGGAAGTCGGTGCCTGGGTCAATGCTCTTCCTTCCCCGCAGCTCGGCACCCACCTTGACGACGGGTCTTTCCGCATTGCCATCGCCCTCCGCCTCGGCTGTTGTATTTGTGAGCCACACATTTGTCCTTGTGGAGCCCTGGTTGGCTCGTCAGGCATCCACGGTCTGAGCTGCAAGAAGAGTGCTGGTCGGTGGTCACGTCACTCTGCGGTCAACGACCATCTGAAGAGATCCCTCGTGTCTGCTGGTACCCCTGCCCAACTCGAGCCAGTTAGCCTGGACCGTGACAACGGCAAGCGCCCCGACGGGATCACCCTCATCCCCTGGTCCGGTGGCCGGCAATTAGTTTGGGACTTCACTTGCACTGACAGTCTTGCCCCTTTCTTACGTGAACTCCACGTCCACTGGACCCCTGAAGGCTGTCCAAGCCGCCGAAGCTCGAAAAAGGGCTAAATAAGCATACCTAGACAACAGGTATATGTTCTGTCCGGTCGCGGCGGAGACCCTGGGCTCCATCGGCGGAGAGGGCCTCTCTTTGCTGCACGCCATTGGCCGGAAGATTACCCTCGTCTCCGGGAAGAAACAAGCAACCTTCTTCCTCCTCCAGCGGATTGGTGTTGCCATTCAACGAGGCAATGCTGCCTCCATTTTGAGCACCATCCCCGCTGGATCCAGCCTGGACGAATACGTCAGTCATCTCTGAGTGCTAATTTTTTTTTTTTGTTGGCGGACTTTTGTGTGTTGATTGATGCTGCTTTACTTTCACGTTTGTCTGCTTGTGCTACGGGTTTTGCTTTTGTTGATTCCCCATTTGTCACCGTTATTGTTGTGTCTTTTTTTATTTATTTTTTTTGTATTTCTGTTTTACCTGTGTTCTAATAAAATATATTTTCGGATTTAAAAAAAAAATTCTAAAGAAGGTCACGTTAGCCTTATGGAATTTCGTTATGTAATTCCATCCTGACTCGTGCCACAGTAATGAGCTGGTACTGTAAGTAACAGACTTTCACGTGACACTTCAATGTTAAAAGTTGCGTGTGAGTTAACATTGTGTTTGAAGCCCCTGCCTCCAATAGAGAAGACATTATAGGATACCGTTATAGTGATGTCATTTTATTCGTGACAAACTGATAGAGACTTTCACGAAATTGCTAATTGTCCATATAGCAGGCTGTGGTAAAAGATGACTGTTGCTCTACAAAGCATAATTATAATATAAAGCTCAAGGTGGGGGCGACACAGCACGCTGCACGGTAATTGACGGGATCTAATTCAAAACGAAGAATTAAAAAAATTCCCTGGGTTCAGAACGACCCTGCCTGGTTTGCTCCGGTGAAAATGGGTTTAAACATATTTTTTTTTTCATGCTGTGCTTTGATATTTTAATGTATTTAAGCAATTTATAAGAATTTGTACGCTTGATAACAGCAATGACTAGTTGAGACGAAACGTCACATTTTACCTTGTGGCTTACTTTGTGCTTTACATGTTCATGTGCTCAGGGCCGTATTTAGACCTTGGGAGGCCCGGGGCACTTCAGGTTTGGTTGGCCCATCTAACGCAGAAAATAAAATACACTAATTCACCAAATTTATACAATTTATCTATAAATTTCCAGAAACTAATAGCTTACGTCTATAGAGGCATAGCAGAAGTACAAAAAGATGCATGGTGAATCTCGCCCTACGCTTTAGTTACATTTAGGAGGTTTTTGATTGGTCCAAACGCAGTAGGAAAGCTCTATGATGATTGAAAGAACCTGATGATTGAAAGAACCTCGGAGATAAAAATTCAGAAAATTAATACGTTTTTAAACAAGATTCACGTGGCTAATCAGTTTCTGGCAATCCTAGGAGCTTCTTTCACGATCAGTCAAAAGGTTTACATCTTTCTTAGGTATTTACAATTGTTTATTGGTCAAAAATTAGTTTCGAGCCGCAAAGTTATGTAACTTTATAGGCTGGCGTGAGAGAGCCTCACTGAGGCTAGTGCTTCCCTGCAACGCACGAGCCGACTTACGTGATGTCATATCCATAATTTTAAAAGTGGAATTTTATAGAAAAAAAACTTCGTTCCTCATCTCTACTGTAACAACATGTTTTGTCGAAGCCTAACTTCGTTATATGCTTTATATACCTCTGACAGTGAGGTTTTTTAATTGTATAAAGGGGGCCCCTTTGGTTGGGGGGCCCGGGGCAATTGCCCCTTTTTCCCCCCTATAAATCCGGCCCTGTATGTGCTTTTGCTTTTCGATGCGTTAAGCCGCACACGGTGTGTCAAAGCAAACTCCTAATAATACTCATTCACCTTGAAGGAAACAGAGCGTGAAGCAGTCATAAAAACCCCGTTAGGGCCATATTCATAATGACGGTTCAGCGTGAGCTAAGCATGAGCTCGAGCTCAGATTAGCAATTTGGTATTCACAATGACACCATAGCATGAGCTGAGCATGGACTCAGGCTTCACTGTGAGAACGACTTTGCAAAGTTTGAACCTCGCTTACCTCGTATGCAAATGGCAAAGCCAAGTCGTGGCTTATGCTCAAAAAGTGAGTCGACTCAAGAAATCCTAAGCCTGGTCGTGATTAGACTTTGGTCTTGCTTTAGGAGTCAGCTACTCTGCATAACATCTATTTGGCTGCACGGCTTAAAGCTTTCGACGCGTAACGTGTTTTTTTACCCTTCCGAAATCGATTCGTTTAGGGACTTCCCTGGTTAGGGACGGGGTAATTGCTTAATATTTGCATAAATAAAAAATCTGGACAATCCAACGGAATATCATATAATGGAAAATCACCTAAACGGAACACCGTATAATAGATAATGGTATAATGGGTAAACGACTGGACAATAATATACGTGCGGTTTCTGATGTGTGCGAGTGCGGCAGCGCGAGCGTGGCAGGGATATTTAAACGATTTTTCATTATACGAATTTCGTGCTAGACGATTTTCCGTTTTATTGTATATGTTCTTCCAGTTAGACGATTACCCCTCACCCCATTAGGGACCACTTAAGGTCCATGTGATAAGGGCGCCGGCCCATGGGCCCATGAAGGGATTGGAAAGGGGGGGGGGCAAATGAAATCTTGTATAAGACTTTATTAAAAATTGTATAAAAAAATTGAAATTAAAAAGTACACATATTTGTATACCCGCCGTGTGAAAAATTTTAAAGTAGTAGTCGCGTGTATGACAGCAGTAATATGCGGGAGGGGGGAGGGGGCAAATGCCAAGATGAGGTCAAAAATTCAAAAAAGGGGGGGGGGGAGATGCGGTCCACAGATACAGCTCGCCAAGAAAATGTTTACTACCACCATTCCACCATTCCCGATGTAGGCACCATTCCCAATGTATTCCAAAAAAAGGTCTAAACCAACAGTTTTCCCAAATTAAAAAAAATTAACTTGAAATGGCCAGGCGATATTGAACGAACTGGGGACCCAGGAATCAGTATTTTAATCCTTGAATATCCTTTGTCATGGCTTATCTTTATTTAATGAAAGAGCGTAAGGGGCGGCGGGGGGGGTGATCCAAATGCCCCAATGTGCGGGCTTCCCTTTCTTGTCAGTTGCGACCCTGTTCAGCAAAACAGATATTTGGTGTTAGCTTCGAGTTTCATCACACGTTTCTTTTTAGAATAAATTCTTGTTAAATTTCCATGGTTTGTCTTCACAATTATAAAAATGAAATCTATGTAAAGTCAGTAATTGTATTGCATGCTCTTTTGTATTACTAAAAAACAAGTTCACAAGTGTAAACTTCTTTACATTGTTTTTTTTTTCTTTCTAAGTATTATTATTATTATTATTATCATGACTTTTTTCCCCATTATTTGTCTGTTTGTTTTTTTTTTCTGTTTCCATGAATCCGTCAACGCTGTGCTTTGGTAGGTGTGAGCTTGGCTCAAATTACCATCTCAGACTTTGAGTTGAGCCGTCATTATCAATTTGGCCCTACGGTAAAACGTTTTGTAATGGACATGCGACAAGACATAAGGCGTCTTTGCATATACGTTCGATGCGGTGTGCGGCCGGCCTTACTCCTGCGTCTAGTTCTGGCTTCTGTAGATCTTATGTTTTATCACCTGTTGGTTGGTTAAACAGGAGTGTTCGTGAAATTAACACGTATAAGGTCAAGTCTCATTTTTTTTTCTGCTCTGTCATTTAAATGCACTGTCCTATTTTGTTGTTTCTCAAGCTTTCGTGTTCCCTTTTATTAGCTAATCGCCACTGGTGCAGTTCAAAATATTTAAATACGAAAACAACTATTTAAGTTTTAGGCGAGCAATTAAACGCAGTCATTCGTGGATCGATTGATCTGTGTCTGATCATCTCCGAAAAATAAGCTTAATTTTTTTTCCTGTTTAAATGTTTTACAATGCTAGAAGTGGCGATTTAATACGAGACTGCGTCCGGGGGAAAGGATCAATTCCCGCCAAACATGTTTTCTGTGCCCATCAATTGCGCCCCCCCCTTCCAGAGTGAAATTCCTGGCCAAATGAATCGTTGGTACGAACGCAAGTGTTATGAGTGCACAAGCGAATTTTGTCTGATCGAGCGCATGTTACTGGAATGTACTATACATCGAGCACAACTTACTGGAATGAACCGCACATCGGGCTATGACATTTTATGACTATGCAATCAGAACTGGTTGGAGGTGGAGGGGGAACTTCGTGCGGAAACGATAATACATCCTATAACCCCACCATGAAACATAACTGCTGGAATATTATGAAGAATGAAATTCCAGATATGCACTCGATATGCCAGTGTTAGTAAGGGTCGACCTAGGATCTCTGTGTTAAACTTTCAACTTTGCGAGCTTATAACTCCGTAAAAGTAAACATCTTTAAACCAAATTTGGAATCTAGCCTTGACTAGTCAAGGCCTGTCTGCAGTCCAAAAATTGTGAAATTCGGGCGAGCCAAACTCGAGATACAGAGAGGAGCCAAATAGACAACTTCTTGTTCTTGGTCTTCGTCTTGTTCTGGGGATGTACCTTTCGTCTGTCCTCTCTACAGGTAAAACCATTTGTCCTATGAAGCTGGTTCTTAGCTCGTTTTACAGGTATAGCTCTGTAGATGTGCCCTTTCCACAAGGCATTTCCTAATTGGTCAAGTGGTTCAGGGTTTATGGAGCTCTAAACGACCAGATCGATTGTTTTACATTGTTTTAAACATTGTTATTATGCAACAATGCCAATTAGCAAACGCCAGCTGCAAGACTGAAGATTAAAGGATTTGTTTCTATTATTAACACTGGCCCCGATTGGTACTTGGGTGGGTGACCTCCTGAGAATCCATTCCGGGTGTTGCAGACATAGGGCCTTAGGGCTTCGTCGGGCAGATGACCGGGTGCGGTTAACGCTCGCTAAAATCCTTTGACCCTTTGGCCAGTGTTAGTGAGTCAGCAGTAGTATGGCTAACTCTAGAGTGTTATACTACGTTACAGCCTAACAGAGTCCCATGCTTTTTCGGTAACACATTTGAATCCATGGGAGGGGTGGAGCGTGCATCTGGGGTGTCTACAGTAGCCCTCAGACCCCTAGCCGTAGATGTGCGTTGGTTGACCGGGATAATTTACCTTATCCCGGGCGGCTAGTAGGTAGTGGGCAAAGAGCCGTCGATGCGCGTTGCTTGACCGGGATAGTTGAGCCTACATCCCGGCTGGTTGGTAGGTAGTGGGCAAAGAGCCGTGGGTTACGTGGCATGTCGACTTGTTTTCCGTAGTGACGATCTTCACCCTGGCTAAAGGTTTTTTAATCACTGATAGGAAAGAGCCAGGGTTGTGGACTGCAAGGACAGATGTAGCGTGGTGGTAGAAGTTATTAAAATTTAGGTTTAAAAATCGGCCAGAATATATTGAGAGTTCCAACGCGTAGATTGGCGTCTGTATGTTAGCTATTTCAGGGGTGAATAGAGTATCGAAAATGACGGTGTATATGTATGTTCGCAGCTGCAGGATTTATTCAGGTTTGTAGGCCTAAAAAAATCGGCAGCGTCGCACTAATACATACGTAAAAAAAAAGTCAATTTGGTACGGTATTTACCCAAGAACTACCCAAACTGTCCCGACGAGGAGGTAGACAGTCTGCCAGTGGTAAGGCAACGGAATTAAATACTGTAAAGAATGTCATAAACCGGATTAAATCGTGTCAAAAGTTGCATTTACCACCATTCACAGTTCAAATTTTGGGAGTTGTGTGATGCTAGCCAAAACACAGAAACGTTTCGAAAAGACTCGTCACTAAAAAAAAATAGCGGTTATACAGAAATTTGCTGTATATATAACGCTGGTGACTTAAAAATAAACGAAAGGGTAAAAAAAAAAACAGGAAAAAGAAAATTAATAAAGAAGATGGGCCGAAAAAAAAAAACAGATGTCAGTCCCCCGTAATATTTATGGATGGGTAGGGGGACTGACAGGCGTAACAACGCCGGCCTCTGCAAGGTTGCGGCGTAGAGCCCTGTGGAGTGTCAGTTCACGTTTGAAGCACTCCCACAGGGCGTACTGTAGCATGTTGCGGGAAAGGGCTACATCCCGCATTTCATTCAGTAACTACAGAAAAGAGAAAAAGAAACCCTAGTATGAGGGGACGGGGAAAAAATAAAGAGAAAAGTAATATGAAGGTAGGAAAAAAGAGCGGTAATACCTCCTCTCGCTGGCGCTCGGCCTGTGAGCGTCGCGGGACAACAGTTAAAAGTCGGCGCAGTATAGCCCCAGGACGGTGGCGTGGGGCAGTGGTTGGAGGATCCGGGCTTGCCGGAGAATCAGTTGGTGGGGGGGGAGGAGTATGGTGGGGCACGTCGGGGGGGGGGGGGGAGGTATATGTGGGGGCAAGCGATGGCTTGGTCCCCACGCTCCTACCTCGGCAATAATTTGAACGTCTGGTTCTCCCTCCTATATAGGACAGTTTTTAAAACACGTTAAAAGTGAGAAACCTTCTAAAAAAAATCCTATTTGAGATCGTTTCGTAATGTACGTACCTCTGAATCCACCAACCCGTGCATCACGGTCGTGGCGATGATTATGGCCAAGTTCTGTAATGCCTCCCGTTGTGCTGCGTTTAAGCCTGCTGCAGTCATCAGAAAGATCGAACTGCCAAAGGTCGAAAATACGAGCATAGTCAGCTGAAAACATTCTGTCCAATCCTGGCAAGCCCCTCCCACTTGAGAAAAAAAAAATGCGTGGGAACTCACCGTTAGTAGCCCCCGGATAGGTCTATAGGGGAGGATGATATTAAAAGGACTAATCCATCAGACGGTCTATTAACAGAAAGACATCGGGTCACGAGGTGAATGAAAATCCCAGCCAAAACAATGATAATGGAAAGTGGTCTAGCGAGGCAAGTTAAGGGCGTATGTAGGTTATTGTCAAGAAAGCGTGGGATCCTAGACTACAAAAAATAAAATAACAATAACGAGGGGGGGTCTAGGAATGTAGGTTATGGGGTTGTTTGTATAGGTTATTGCCAAGAAAACCGTGGGATTTAAACCAGTGAACCACCTGCGTCAATTTATTATAAAAAAAACAGGACGTGAGAATATCGACAATGTGTCTAAGCAAGTGGAGTGTAAGTAATAAGATGTGAAACGAAAAGCCAGACAGTCGGCGCCAGTTTTTTATAACGCAAGCCTTTACAGAACCCCTTTTTACACTCAAAAAGAAAGGAAATGAACGTACCTGGTGCAAAAAAGAAAAAGAAAAATACCCTCAGGTCGAGTAGGCAGATCGTAGATGACGTATAGGTGTGATATTATAGGCTGAAAACGTGACACGTGGTACGAACTGTGCAATAGACTGGGCGTACTGCAAAATGAACCAATGAAGGAAGTACCTTAACATAAGGGTATTACGAAAAGAAACGGCTAGGATTCGTCGGACGGGTCTCCACTTGAAACAATGTAATCGGGCGGCCTATAAAACGGCCAGCGCGAGCCGCAAACAATCAACTCGCCGGCTGTTCCTTTGATCACCAGTTGCAGGAAAAAGATAGGCATCGTTGTCATTTATAAGTCTTTTACATCATTACGGAAAAAAAAAAAAGACAAGTCTATTAATGTGTTGCTTTTTGTTTTTTTACAGTTCAACAATCCAGAAAAAAAAAAAGTGGGGCTCAAGTCTGTTCCGTAGCAGAAAAAGGTAGGCTTATTTTGTTCATTTTATTTTATTTACGTGTAGGTAGGGACCTAGAACTAAAAGAGAGGTTTCTCTCTCTTTTTTTTCCCGTATCTGTAGGGATTAAAAACAAAACAAACAAAACAAAAAAATGGCAGCATCAACATCATCATCAGCAGCCCAGAATGCGGTTGAATGTCCTGATACTTATTTCATTGGGGGCGAAGTTTTTGTACAAGTAACGAAATTCCAAGGAAAGATATATATCCAAATCAGAGAATATGTTACGCCCGCCGTCGGCCTCATCGCAGGCCGTAGGGGCGTAGCATTCACGGTGCCAGAATGGCGAGAATTCGCCAAAGATCATGGTATTTACAATCAGATAGTGAGTGAAAGGACTCTCCATCAGCAGATCATGACAGGCCGGAACTATGGTTCTGGCATGAAAGTGATAGTTTCCCAGAGCGGGAGCGTATACCAGGCTAAGTTTATTTTGGAAAAGTGGGGCAAAAAGTATATTGTGCTCAACTACCGACAATTTAGTGGCTTGGTCGGCTACATGACGGATATTTCGATGTTAGTGGATAAGCAGATGAAAGAGTTAGAACTCCCTGTAGAAAATTGGCTCGAGTAAAAAATAAGTAATACTTTGTTTTTTTCCATTTCTCTATTTTTCTCACAGTCATGGCGTCTCAAAATATGGTGTACTGCGACACGTTCCCCTTGACTGGTCTTAATTTCATAAGAATATTTCCGTCAGCTAATGACGTCAAAATCGCGGTAGGAAAACATGGCGATTCAGACGCGGTTGTGTTAGAACCTACAGAATGGTTAGAGCTAATAGCCCAGCTTTATTGGCGTCAGCCAAATTCTAATATAATTATTAAAGCGGGCAGCGCATCTATTCACTCAGTGGCCGACAATTTGTTGGTGTTGAAAAGCGGTGATAAATCGGTAGCATTGACTGAATTTGACATTGTAAATATGCGCCATATGTTGCCTCATATTTCGCAAGCAGTGGCTTGCTGGACGCAGAGAATAAATGAACTTTTAACCATGCCGACGTTAGCAGTGTCAACCATGATCGAAACACCGTCAAAAAAAAAGGAAAAACGAAGAAGTGGGTGAGGAAGAACCTGCAAAAAAACGCAAAAAGCGGCCACAGAAGAAAACAGAGGTCAAAAAGACGGTCGACCTCTCCCCTCCCCCCTCCCCATCAAAACCTGCTGCGAAGCTGCCAGAAGTGGTCGAACTGGAACCAGCTAAATGTAGCATGTGCGAACAATCAATCACGCATTCAAAATGTGACGTCAACATTCGAGATGATCGGCTCCCTTGTCAAGGCTGTAAGCGTAACTCGCCTAGTCAAAGAGATCATGATTGCGTAATGGAGCCCGCTCTATTTCGTAGCACGTTTTATTAAAATACTTTTCTTTTTTTTTCCCGATAGCCTATTCTAATCAAGTGGGGGGGGGGGGTCCGCCAAAAAAACCATCGTGTTCCGAAAAGCTTCACGAGTACGATTGCCAGACTCAGGGGACCGTAACATTTAAAAATGATAGATTTACCGTTGTTAAATGTCGAGGGAAGTTTATAAAAAAATTTAGTACTAATACGAATGTCTATACAGTGACAATTTCCCCCATTGACAGAGAGTATTTGACTAGAAATCGTTTAGACCCTATTAGTTACATGGATCAGCTTTTTACCGACATCTTCGATCGTATTTTGGAAGGGGTCGGGGGTAGGGATTACGTCGGTGTGTGCATTACGGGCTCAGGATTTGAGAATAGTTTGTTTTTGCCTTTGCATGCCAGGGAAACGTTTAGCGTCGCAAACGTTCTAAGTCTTATTTTGAAACTTAATCAGAGTGGTAGAGAAATTGATATTTTCAGTAAACTAGAGATTAAGTTAACCCACATCGAAGTACCTAGGGGCGGGACCTTCCCCAAAATAAAGGCCTCAGGCACCAATATTACAGCGTGACTAGCTACCGGGAAACGCAGATCCGTCGTGTTTCCTAAAAACGGGTTAGATAAACTCTGTCTGGCTAGGGCACTGGTCACTTGTAAAGCATACGCTGATAAGGATACGGGGTTGTATAGGCAAATGCGTAAATCTAGCAATTTACAAAAAAAACTCGCATTACAACTCCATGCCGATGCCGGGGTGTGTGTTCGGCCAGATGGGTGCTCGGTGGTAGACCTCAAAGAATTCCAAGATTATTTGACCGATTATCAAATCGTGGTATTTCAGAAAAATGGAACCAAATGCCAGGTTACTTTTGAAGGGCACCCTAGTTCTAAACGCATATATCTATACTGCCACGCCGATCATTTTTTTTGCATTTTAGAACCGAGATTTATTTTTTCGGCTCCATTTTTTTGTCATTCTTGCCTGAAGCCTTATTCCAAGCCCAAAACACACGCGTGTCAAAAACATAAATGCCCTTCGTGTCACTCGCCTAAATACGTTTGTTTCTTGAAAAGATGGTTTCCATGTTCGGCATGTAACAAATTGTTCAGGAATGAGGAATGTTTAGCTAGGCACCACACGATACAACCACCATTCAAGAATGCTACAGTGTGTAAATCATTGCATAAATGCAAGGTTTGTTTTCTAACGTTTCAAGGTAATGGAAGGACACCTCATCATTGTTGTCAGCGTTATTGTAAAATATGTAAACAATGGGGACGGCTCGAACATCGGTGTTACATTCAGTCTTTACCAGCGCCAAATAAAAGGGACTGCGTACGTTTAGCCGTTTACGATTTCGAAACGACGCAAGTAGACAGGGTGACTGATAGTAAAGAAAAAGAGTATTTCATACATAGTGTAAATTTAGCGGTTATCGATATTGCCTGTACTTATTGTTTCGATAAAGCCACGTGCGATCGTTGCGGGGATAAGCACAAAGTGTTTATGAACGGTGAAAAGACACTCGATGATTCTTGTCACTGGTTATTCGACTCACATGCCGGGGATTCGAACCTTTCACTCGTAAGTCATAATAATAGCGGTTTCGACGGTGTGTTCCTAATGCGTTGGGCGTTAGATAATGGGGTGATACCTACCGACGTGATATATTCGGGAGGTAAAATAATTACCGCTAAAATTGAGGGTATAAAGCTAGTGGATTCGTTCAAGTTCTTGTCAATGTCATTATCCAAGCTACTGAGTAGTTTAGGGCTAGACGAAACCCTTATCAGTAAGGGCTATTTTCCTCATCTGTTTAACCGCCCGGAAAATTATCAATACAGGGGTGAAATACCAGATCTCGAGACTTACGATCCGAATAGCATGAGTGCCGATGCTCGTGCCAAGTTAATATCTTGGCACGGCGAACAACGAGCAAAAAATGTAATTTTTGACTTTAAGCACGAATTGGTTAAATATTGCTGCAACGACGTCAGTGTGTTAATGGCGTGCATTCTGAAATTCAGACAGCTTATACAAGTCGTGTGTCCTGGACTGGAACCATTTCACGACTGTTTGTCCGTTAGTAACTTAGCCATGACTATTTTTAGAGTTCTCCATTTAAAGTCAAATACTATAGCAGCTATCCCATCGGATGGCTACTTCCCGGACCGTAAATATTCCAGGGAGAGTTTGGTCTGGTTGGATTACGAGGCGACAAAAAGAGACATTTTTATTCAGCATGCCGGTAACTTGGGAGAAATGAAATTCCTCGGTAATAAATATACCGTAGACGGTTATTGTCTAGCCAACAATACGGTGTTCGAATTTATGGGGTGCCACGTACACGGTTGTTTATGTATATCAAACAGACAACAGAGACTGCCTTTTAGTCAGTTAACGGCTCAAGATGCTTACGAGAAATCCATAATAAGACGTAGAGCGTTGGAGGAAATTGTCGGTATCAAATATGTCCAAATGTGGTCTTGTCAATTCCACGAAGAAATGAAACGCGACGAAAAATTAAATGCTTTTGAAAAAGCTTACAAAAAGGTTCCTCCCGCATTGAGACCACGTGACGCGTACTTGGGCGGTCGAGTCGAGACTTATAAACATCTGCACGTGGCCAAAGAAGACGGAAAAATATACGCGGGCGATATTGCGAGCTTGTATCCTTCGGTCATGTTGGAGGAACGTTTTCCAGTAGGGCACCCTACAATAATAACCGAATTTGAAGGTAGTACGGATATTTCGGGATATTTTGGTTTGATACAAGCTACGGTACGGCCGCCTAAAGGTCTTTACATTCCATGTTTACCCTATAAGTACGAAAATAAATTATTTTTCACTCTGTGTCGTACATGTATTGCCGAGCAGCCAGCAGACGGTTTGTGCAGTCACTCGGACGAACAGCGCTCCTTCGAAGCAACTTTCGTATCACCCGAACTACAGCAAGCTGTCAAAGACGGCTACGTCCCAGGAAAGGGGGGGGGGGGGCTATTCACGGAATACGTGAAAACGTTTTATGCCATGAAACTCGAGTGTTCGGGCTTCCCGGAGGACTGCATTTCGGACCGGCAAAAAGAGGCCTATGTGCGCCACGTTCGCGAAACTCAAGACATTGATTTAAATCCTCAAAATATACGAAACAACCCAGGTGGCCGGAGTCTCGGTAAAATTTTCTTGAATTCCATCAGTGGAAAATTTAGTCAAAGAGAAGATTTGTTGTCAACAAAATTTATCAACAATGCGGCGGAATATTTCTCGTTTGCCTTGGATGACAAGAATGCAATATCCGAGATAGACTTTGAACACGATGGCGAGATAGCTATTGTTCGCTACCGCAACAATCTGAACTTGTCCGAAGGTAATGCCAACGTGTCCGTAATAATATCCGCATTTATTATGAGCTATGGACGGCTACGATTGTTGCGACTGCTACGTGATTATGCCCCTGGCAGTATTTTTTATGCTGACACGGATTCCAAATACTATAGAGCACCGGTTCACGACCCGCCTCCCGGCAATGACCCGAAGCTAGGTAGTCTCACGAACGATCTGTCAGTTTATGGCCACGAAGCTGAGATAACTCACTTTGCTAGTAACGGTGCCAAAAACTATTGTTTCGTAGTGAAAAGCGACAAGGGTGTTAAACAAATCGTTAAAGTCAGAGGCATCACTTTAAACTTCAGAAATAGTCAGATTTTAGATTTTGATTCTTTAGCGGCGATGGTCAAAAATCCTAGCGCCAATGAAACGGTCACGATCGTTGAACCGCGTAAAATAATCCGGAAAAACAACCATTTACTGAATACGGCTCAAAGCAAGATTTACAGAGCCGTAGCTAATAAAAGATGGATGAATAGAAGCACGTACGTGACGTACCCCTGGGGCTATTAACATTCTTTTTTTTTTGTTTGTTTTTGGTTGTTGGTTTTTTTTCTTTTTTTCTCATTTCATCAACAATATTTTATTTTATTAACAACATTTTGTCCCCTAGTCCTCGTCCCACTCACTAGGGATGTACTCGTAGGACAAGTCGTCCCCCGAACCTTCTGGATTTACTGGAAAAAAAAAAAATAAATACGAGAATAAAAAATCTCGGCACTATAAAAACAGAAGTGCGTTAAAACATTTTTTTTTTCATTACCTGAGACAACGGGGGGAGGGGGGGGAGGAGATGTAGGCCTGGATATTGTCTTCGTGACTATTGTTGTTGCGGCTATTACCGCTGTTGTTGTTGTTGTTGTTGGGGGGGATGTTGAAGAAAAGGTGGTGAAGGGTGTCGATGGAGTTGGAGGAAGGACGATTGTTGACATCTCAACATCTTGGGTGGGGGCTGGGGCTGGCCAACTGTCCGGGATGTAGCGCCAAATAACTCCTAAAAGTACGACTGCGAAGGCCGCTACAATCCCGGACAGGGCAACTTTGACCGCGAAAAGTTGCATTCCGTTTTTGTTGGTTTCTATTTTTTTTTTGGATGTCGATGGTCGGGCAGTTAGCTAGAGTATGAGGCTGCCCTCACCAAAATCCTTTCCTTCCCTTCCAATGTTTATATAAACCCCCATATTTAACGATCGGTCCTACAACTGGCATCGCGCGCTTCGCATACCGTCTCTAGTGACCAGTCCGTTCACCCCCTTTTTTTTCTTTTCCCTCTCTCTCTTTTTCGTTGCAGGAGAAAAATTAAAGGGACATCCCTCCCATGGCTGAAGTGACTTCTACGTCGGATATTTTCCGCGATAGACATCCTACGTATAGCTGGACCGAGTCTAGAACACGCCTGTTGAATCACGAAGTGGTGCACGTAAAAAATATGGCTACCAAACAGCAAATACAGAGATTGAATCACGCTCTGGACGCTGAAGTGGAGTATTTCGGACCCCCCCACGATCTGATCAGACCGGGCGTGCCTAGACAATATTGTTGTTACACAGACGCCGAAGAACTCGGGGAAGATAGTCGCGTCAAGGCTTTGACGCCTCTTTTAGAAAACGTTAGGGACCATGTATCTAGGGTATGCGACGTACGGTTCAATTGTTTGCATATTGAAAGGTACGCCACGGGAATGTCGTATAAACCTTGGCATATTTACAATCCTAGGGAAGGAATGGACGTAGCTGCACCCGTGGCGGTCATGGCTACCGGAAAACGTGCGCACACTATGCGTCACGTTCACCACCCCGACGGCGAACGGCCCACCTATACAGCGGCTATGGAGCCTGGTAGTTTATTAATCATATATCCCCCAACCAATCAGTTTTACAGGCATACAGTCCCCCAGCGTCCTCTCTTGAAAGATCCGGTATACTTGTTGACATTTACAAAATGGTTGTTTCGGGAAGGTCCCGATCCTGATTTCTAATTTAGTAAAATTATTTTTTGTAATTTTAGTAATGACGTCGTTGGGCATGCTTCGTCATCATTCGGACTTGGCGGAATGGTTCCAGCCCGTTCGCGAAGACGACGTGCTAAAAACCGTCAAATTGTTTACCGCCGGCGAAGCCCTTCGTATTTACAAAGCCCTGCTGAAAGAAACCGAGTGGAAGACGGTAGTAGACTGGACGAATAACCAGTACCGTACGAAGTATGAAAGCGTAGATAAAATGCCGAAATTATTGAAAGACCTGAACGCGGTGATGGCTCCTCATTATTCTAGCAACAGCGAGCTATTTTCCAAATGCTGCGTCGTTAAATTTCATTGGAGAATCGATTCTTCCCCTTACCAAAATATGAAAGATTACGGTGGTTTAGTATTAGGCGCCAAAGCCCCTATGATTCTTTTGTATAGTGAACTTACAGATCCTTCGTGTAAATGGCGTAAAGCCGAGCTTTCAGCCGGCGATTCGTTCTGTATCAAAAATGAGGAGCGCG
>JAHWFP010176838.1:0-11892 GCA_023313725.1 Lithobius niger
TCTCTCTAGAAATCCTGAACCTTGCAGAGAAAGGGGGAGTTACTCAACTTTCCCCAGTACTGGTAAAGTTTATGAGGGGGTGGGGGTGGGTGGGATTGAGGATTAATGGCACGTCAACAGCTGGGTCATTAGCGCCAACCGCAGTCACAGTCCAGTGGTCTGGGTTGCTACTGCATCGCACACTGCAGAAAAGTTAAACAAACCCCAAATCTAGATCCCATCATACACCCGTACCTCATGCAAAACTTTAAAAATCTCGGAGAGGGGGCCAGGAGGAACGTTTATGCACTCAAGTCTTCCTGGTACCAAAAAAAGATGGGGGTTCCTGACTAATAATAAATCTGAAATCTGAGTACAAACATTTCAAGATGTAAAGCATTCGCACCCTGAACAAATTGATTCTTCCAAGAGATTGGATGGCAAAGATGGACATCCAGGATACTTATTTTTCGGTAGCAAGCACAACACCAGAAAGTACGACCTTCTGAGTGTTTCCAGTGTCAGGGAAAAACCTATCAGCTCTTACGTCTTCCGTTCGGCCTCTCCATAGCCCAGCGAATGTGACCAAACTCTTAAAACATAGTCATGGTAACAATCAGAAAGAGGGGAGTGTGAATATTGTAATCTATTTGGACACGTTCTGTCAAAACCAGTCTCAAGACCTGCTTAAACAACAATCAAAGCTCACAATCCAGACATTGCACTTCCTGGGCTTACCCTGAATAAGGTGAAGTGGATACTTTCTCCAGCTCAAATACTAGACTTTCTGGGGTTTACAATAATTACTCTAATTATGATACTCCATGATCCTAAGCCTCCAGGCAAAGAAAACGGAAGGAATAGTGCAAGCCAATCAGAACCTCCTATAAACTGCTCAGAAATCTACCGTCAGTTAGACTGCTAACGTAGTAGGCCTACTGAATGCTGCGGTTCCAGTACTCTTCCCGGGCTCACTGTATTACAAGGCCCTACAGAGAGCAAACACAAACTATTTACACAAGGGCTCGCGAAACAACAATCGCCCTGGTCCCAGAGATCAGAGTGGCTGCACAACCTACACACACGGGATGGCAACACGATACTGACCCAACAGTCACAATTAACGACTAGGAAACAGGCTTTGGGACTACTGTAGGCGGAGCGAACAGACCTTTATTTCAAATTTATATTTACTGTTTATTTTAATGACTGTACCATATTTGTTGATGCTCCTTAAAAATCTGGGGAAAAGGCTCACTCGGCTAAGTTTGGGCTCTTTGCCTTTTGGTTTGACGTGCTGCTGTTATTTGCAGGCCTTTGTCTTATTTTAGCTTTTTTCTTCAAATAGGCCAAAGCTACGTATCATATTTATTTTAACAGGCTTTCGTTTGCTCCATCACTTAGTGACTGTTTAGTTATTTTTAGCTTATTTTATATCCGACAGTAAAGATGTGAGCCATCGCCGCCGACTAAAAATAAAACGGCACGTTTGTTACGGTGGTGGGGCTGACGCCGCTGGTAATTCTGACATTGTTTACAACAATAATTACTCCTGTGCAAAGTGCCTTCCCTAAATTACAAATGTTAATAATAAAGCATTTAATTGTAAGCCAAACAATCATCAGAGCGATAGTTTTTAACAGTACTCATAAGATTCAGCAGGTTGGCAATGCTGCCGCTGGTCTAATACTTGACAACGCCACCAACGAAAATATTGAGGTGCACACCTCTATCACGCACAACGACAGAGATATGAAACCATATTATAATCTATCAGTAACGTTCACAACATTGCAGGTCAAAAAAAGTGTTAGCTCTTATGCCTACTTTAGCCTTTAGGCCTAATTTTTAGCTTTTAGGCCTAATTTTTAGTTGTCATTTTCCTGTGGACATTTTGCAGTGTGCATGTCCAAGAATTCATGCTTACATGCAGAACATTTTGCCGACTCACTGAATGTGGAGGCAGACTGGGCACCCTGACACCTGTCGGACTCCAGCAGATGGAACCTGAATCTACGACTATTTCGACAAATCCAGACAATGTGGTGCCCTTTCAATATGGATGTATTTGCAGACCACACCATTTCCAGATAGCCTATTAGTTCAGCTGGAAGCCAGACCCGTGATACTCGACCGTAATAGATACCCTAACAAAGAACTGGAGGAATCTTCAGGGCTCTACTCTCGCACCCTTCGCTATAACAGGCGAAAGACTCCAGAAATTGAGAGATACCCGGGCAACAGTAGTGCTGATTACACCCGTTTGTCCAACACAGACTTGGTACATGATGTTACTGAACCTGCTAACACTCTGGCCGTGCATACTCTTCCCAAGATACGACATACTGCTCGGCGTGAACAGCAAACCTCACACATTGGTAGAAACAGGCAGTCTTCCACGGGCTCCTTGGAAGTTTTCAGGCACACGCACATTGTTGAGGGAGTTTCAAGAAAGGCTTTTAACTCATTAAATCCTCTTGGAGAAGACGCACGAATAACTCTGTACAGGAATCATGTAGGAGAATAGCTGGTGTAATTCACAACATATTGAACCATTTTCACCAGTTATAGCCCATATGGTAAACTATTTGGCCAACTTAGGTACAGCAGGACTAGCCATAAAGATCACTTAATTGCTATACCACTCAGCTTTATCTGCTACACTTCCTCCAATCGAAAATGTAACAATGGGGCAAAGCCTCGAAACTGCTGGAAGGTCTGTTCAATAATATTCCACCCCAACCTAGATAAATTCCAGTTAGTCAGTCGAGAATGTTGTCAAGTTCCCAGAATCATTCGATGCAAATGAACTTGTAGAACTAGGTTCCCTGCCCAGAAAGTTGGCAATACTTCTGGCACTGTGCACAGCAGGCAGAATACCTCACCTGCACAGCTTGGGTGTACAGGGATCAAAACTTAATGCCGTGGGTTGGACTCTGAGAAAATTAACCCTTTATGAGACCACTAAATCTGCTAAAGTAGACAGTTTTGAGATCACTATACCTTCATTATAATGAAAAGATCTATCCAGTAAAATGTTTGATGAATATGCGACAAGCAGAAAACCGCCAAGAAAAGAAGAAAAACACCTCTTCATTACTACATGTAAACCTTTAACGATAGCACATCAGCTACTTTGTCACGCTGGCTAAAGCGGGGATCGACACTTTGACATTTAAGCTCACTCGACAAGATCGGCTACAACGACATCGCGTTAGCCCGTGAAGCCTCACTGACAGAAGTTCTAAGTGTAGCAAACTGGTCATTCAAGACTCCACTTTATACAGATTTTATTATCACCCCAAGTTAAATAATGATTTCGCCAACAGAGCCCTGCAACAGCTTTGAACAACTTTATGTGGCCCAAGTACACGGAGTTCCTGAAGTATAATTGAAAATTTTGCTAGACTGCAGAGTAAGCAGAGTAGGCTGCAGAATTGCCTGTCGAGTTTCGAACAAATGTTTCAACAAATGTGCTGTCTTGCCTTAGAAACATACTGTCGGCATCAACTATTGGTGAATCGTGCTTTCCTTGACGGTAATCAATGATCAAGAAAAAAACGCTAGGTGATCACACAACGTACAACAATAACCACACGATAACCAACGTGTAACCGTAGGCAATGCAGTAATGACGATTGAGGGTTTATCGAAGTTTACCGAATTTGCTCAAAGAGGGAGTGGGGGGGATTGAGGCTTAATGGCGCGTCGACAACTTGGTCATTAGCGCCAACCTCAGTCACAGTGCAGTGGTCCGGGTTGCCACTGCACCACACATTACAGAGATGTTATTCAAACCCCTAATCTAAATCTTGTCATACATCTGCTCAAAGAGGCAAACATCATCCACAACATTTTGGTCGTAGGTTAAGCAAATGTGGAATGATTTACTTGCTGTTTTCTGCATTCACTACGGTTTGACTGATCGCATATGGACGAAAGCCAGATTGTCTAAAGTGATCGAACGTAGAAAATTTATTTAAAGAGCACAGGGTGGGGGACAACCCTGCATGATCTCAATACTTGGGACCCTAAGTGTCCACAAAAAGGGACATATTCTTGCTCACTGATTCCCGGGAAGGGAGCACCGCTCCACTAGTTGACATAGACAGTACGTTTCTATGGCAGACAGCAAATTTGTTGAAATGTTGTTCGAACCTCGATATGCGGTTCAATGTTACCGACATCCAATACTTCAATGCCCTCAGTGCCTTCACCTCACAAAGTTAATTTCAAGCTAGTTTTAAAGAAAGCACAAAAAAGTGCACAGCCAAAATTAATCTTTAAGCGTTCTCAAAAATTCATCCAGTGTCTCCTAGCTCTAAAAACATTCGAAAATACGACCAAATATGAAGGTTACATAGGCATCCTCAGGTTGAGAAAACCCGTAATTAACTTACATAAATTTCAGGAGCTTACCAAAAAGTACATACATTCGAAGAAAACTAAATATTTCAAAGCAAAAGTTGCACGTCTATGGCTGAGTTGAGCATGGCGTAAGTCAGCAACCAAATTTTAAATCAAGTTCCACGAATTCCTTAACCGGCATTTCTAATACTCCCATCATTTTCCCATGAGCAAAATTACATAAGAATGGCCAGGCTTCCAAGCACACAAGAAGAGCCAGCATGACCAATATAGTAGAATTGACCAGGCCACATTACCGGACAAGAGCAGGCAGAAAGCCGGGAAGAAACCACGATGTTACCCAAGCCGCTCCATCACGCAACGCACAGCAGGGCAGCGTCAGGCTGCACCCGGCCAAAGCAAACGACGGGAAAAGCGAAGGCCGACCTCAAATTCATCATGATGGTCCCTCAAGATGACTAACAAGCCTCGTTTTCGCACGAATTGAACAGCTGGTGCAGCCCACTACACGAAACAACCATCTTTTTGCAAAGTCAAATGCCAAATAACTTATTTGAAAACACACAAAACTCAGGCACGTAAACTTGGTCTTGAAACGCGCCGCCACACACACGTGATCGCCAGTTACCAATAAAACAATGCCAAATGCCTTAGCCATGTTAAATTTTCGAATGCAGCCACATAACAACAAAAAACACAAACCAAATTCATAATAAATTCCAACAAACCAAATTAAGTAAAGAAAGACCACACAGAACTGGATGTTCATAAGTTGGAATAGTTTCACTTTCGAAACTACTTAGCAACTACCAAAATCACGTTATAAGCTTAAACTTGCAGTACGCAAATCCCACGCAAAGCACTCTGCATCGCAAAAAAACCCAAAGGAAGAAATTTTGATGCTACATCCCCAAGTACAAATATGTCCCGGGGCCAAATCAAACAATTGGAAGGCTCACAGAAGTAAGACCGTGCAAAATCTTGAATATCAAAATGAGATCAGACTTTACACGTCGCAACTCAAGTAGCTGCAGGCCGATCCGACTGAGTAACTTAAATCCCGAAACCCAGGAAGACGCTTTGTAAAAATGTGTGCTGAACAGCCTCAACTAGGACAGTATCACCTACCTGACACGGTGACCCAACAGGGGTCGCATATTCAAAGAGTGATCTCACAAAAATCTTAAAGGTCCAAACTTTGGTGCACCTGCAGTGCCGCAACGTAAAGCATTTATTTACAATAGCTGCCCGACGATTGGCCTGACCTGTGATTTTTAGGCAGAGGAGTGAAGACTCCAGGTTCTGTGAAAACCACACACCGAAGTCTCTAACCTCCACAACCAAAGGCAACGTAGACTGTACCAGACGACAATTAACGCAAGTATTCCAATGACCTACATGAACAGTGAAACATCTTGTTGGTCGACATTGGGAGCTACCATCAACGTGACTACTCAGCCACATTCTGAGACTCCGGAGCAAGGTTGGCAGAGGCACACTGAAGGAAATGTTCAGTGCCAGTTTTGATATCGTCCACAAATTTGAACCCAAAAGTATTTTCACTTGTAGATTTAAGGTTATTAGGGTATAACAAACAGCAGCGGCCCTGAACAGCGACACTAGAAGACACCTGCGATACTCCAGATGGTACCGAGACTCTAGAAGAGAGAGTATTGGCGATAGATACCCGTTGCGTTCTGCTACTCAAAAAAGTAGTAAGCCATCTAGCAAGATCACCAACAATACCACAATTTTCTACTTTAAATAATAATTTTCGATGAATCACAGATTCAAGGGTTTTTTTAAAAATCGAAGTAGATCGTATCAGATGGAACGCCAAAGTCAAACACACTAGTCCAATGTTCGACGACAAGCAACAACCGAAGAATATCAGAACGGCCTGGGAGGAACCCAAATTGGTCAATGTTGATAACTGAATGCACCTCGGAAAACGATAGATTAGATAATAGATTCCATATTCTTTACAGGCACGCAAGTCACTGCAAGGGGTGATAATTAGAACGATGATCAGAAGAAGACCCTTTCTTATGGGTTAGAATACCTAAGGCAGGGCTCCACATTATAGGAATACGACCCTGCTCAAATGATAGTGTAAAGATTCTAGAAAGAGGGTAACAGACATATTTTTTGACAAGAAATGCATATAAACCATCCAGTCCCCTCGAGACGCTAAGCCTGACCTTGTTGATGGCAGCCAAGGCTAAAAGACACAGGGAAGGACTTTCAAATTTATTAATTTTATTTTATCAAGTTACCCCACACTTTTGCCGATAACTCACACTTTTGACGCGTCCGGATCACGCGACCGGGAACGCACACACCAACAACCAAATACAGTGCCTAAAAACGTACAAAATGAATTACGTAACTTACCGGAGTGTCCCAAATGAAATCCTATCCCTGCTAACTCTCACATGTCTGGCTCATAACTAAGTTTATTCCCTTCGTCTAACTACCCTCTTCCATCTCCGCAAACTAATATGGGATGGCCTTCATTAATACCAATACGCGATACACCTATTACCGTACGTTCTGAAACAATTCTCAAGCTACAAACTGCAAACAAAACGAATTACATACCTTGCTGGAATGTCGCCCAGTAGCACAATGTCCTATACCTGCTGCCTCACACATCGACGTTTATTCACTCCGAACAGCTTTGAAAACACGAGCGAGCTTACCAGCGTACTCGTCCGTCTAACACCCACCTTCCCCTCCAAAGGCAGCTGTCTCAGCCCAGTTCTATTTACTGTGGCCATTAATGATGTGGTACTGGAAATGGGACAGAGCGATAATATTGCCTGTTATGCTAATGATGTGGCGTTGTGGTTTGTTGGCCAGCATCAGTCAAGAGTTAGTGCCTTATGTCAAAAAATTGCGTGGTTTGTCATTGGCACTGGCGAAAACGAAGCTTGTTGTCTTCTCACGGTCAGCTGCTGTTCGAGCCACTCCAGTAATTGTACAGGTAGGGGGAATAAACGTCAGTGCGGTCAATTTCTTGGGTATTTGGCTGGACGGGAGCTTAGATTGGGCAACAAATGCAAAAGTCGTTTGCGACAAAATTGATTCCAGGCTTCAACTCTTGCATGCATTAACGCACTATTGTGATGTGCCTAGACGATTGTTGTTGCTAGCATATTGGTCGCACATCCGCGCAATTACAGATTATCACCTTCCATTCGTTCCTGTTAATTGACGACAGCATCTCCGAAGTATGCAAGAGCGTTGATGGCAGCCTGCGAGTGGCTACCGGGTGCTTTGTTTCCACTCCAGTACAGGCACTCTGCGTTGAAGCTGGTGGGCCGCCACTTCACTTGAAAGCGGATGAGTTGCTTGTAGCGCTATGCATTCGGAATTTCAGTCGGGATAGAGATCCTGTGGCAAGAATTTTAAAAGTTTACTTGGCACTGAGTGACAGGGAACATAGTAGTCTGGGTGTTGCTGGAAAAGGAATGACGCTGCTAGTGCGTCCGGATCTCGCTGGGACCATGGATGTGGGAACTGTTTGTCCTCCGTGTCCATGGGTCTGGTGCCCGAACTGGTCATTGGTCCGACTTCAGAGTTCGTTGGCGGCTCTGCACGTTGTGGATCAAGTCGTTTATTCTGTGTGTTGGAAGTTGTGGGTGACGTCTCAACTAGCGGTGCCAACTCTGAGTGGGTGAAAGGCCACAGCGAGGTGCCTGGGAAAAAACTAGCTGATGACATAGCAAAGAGTTCTGTCAATTCAGATCTGTGTGTAGTGTCCCTGGTCCACTCTCCGGCCTCTCACAGGATCACTCTCAAAGCGTGGATCCTTCGATTGTGAATGCGGAGTGGTTTAGTGCGCAGACTGGCCGGACACTTTATCACATTCAACCAGAGTGGAGGTATGACACAGTCCTTCAGAGACTGCCGTACTGGATTGGGCGGCTGTTGGCACGGCCGAGAACTGGGCATTCGCTTCTCCCTACACATCGGTACGGGTTAGGTTGGAGAATGGCTGCTATCCGTGAGTGTGGTGACGTTGAGACTGCAAGCCATTTCTTGCTGCATTGCAGGAACTTCGCGGGCACACATGTGTTGCTTTCGTGGTGGGTAGGTGCGGGGACCTCACTCTCAATACAAACACCCGTGATGATACGCCTCGCCTCCGTGTGATTGCTAGGGTTCTGAAGTCTCCAAGATTCTCACTTTAGTGACAACCGCTCCGGTTCACAGGTAACTCGCGCATCTGGGCCCTGTGTGACTGTGTGAGGCGGGATGCCATGATCATCAGTGCATGGTAGAAGTATGCGGAATTTGGTAGCATAGTCTTGCGGTACCCAACGGACCAGGTTTTAATCAGAAAGTTATATGTTCAATGTTGAGTATATCCACGCATTGCACTGTATCGTATTTGCCTAGAGAGAACACATAGCTTCGTTCTCTCTACAGCTAAAGTTCCATTGAACATACCGTTACTGTTGTCATAAGTACCACTGTGTTTTGTAAGAAAGTTTGACAGTCGAAACCTTAACGCCAATTGTTTGTTGGGGAAGTAAATATCGTATTCTTCTAACACAGGAGACGGGGTGCTTATGAATGCATGCGAGAAAATTGCAAGAAAATCGGTGTAAAGTGAGTCTTCTTCTTTTGGCAACCGTAATTTAAACCAAAATTGAAAACTGTGAAAATAATTACTAAATCCAATTTTTTTTTGTTTTCAATGCCACCCCCACACCGTTGTACTAGGCCGTTCAAAGGCGTTTGCATGAGCAGGACCAGAGAATGAAAATTTTCTGGATGAACAACTCATAATTCTCCCCCCCCCCCCAAAAAAAAAATAAAAAATAAAACACATTTTCGAAAATTCTGAAGTGATGCTTTTTATATTCTTCTTCCCCCCCCCGCCCAACCCATACGACAAAAACTGCAATAAAATATTTTTTTTGTCTGGTTACTGTATCAGCCGTGAATGACGTAGGCATGCAAGAAATAAAAGGTCCTCAGAAAACCAAATCTGTAGCTAGGGAAAATAAAAGGGTTTCTGTGGCCACACCTAAAATTAATAACCCCTCATACCTCTTGCACCCCATGCTTACAAATTTGGTGTCTTAACTTGGGGGGCGGGGGAGGCAATTAAGAATGACATAATATCGATGATGATTGATGACGAGGAAGGTGGAACATAAACAATTTTTTGATGATGCTTTTGCTGAAGGAGCACTTGCCCCCCCCCCCCCCCCCCCCCCACCACCACACGCACGGTAGTTACGGCCTTGCGCATAACGAGTCCAGACTCTACAATATACGAGTAGAGTATGCCTGTGGCGACAAATAGTATGGTAGTGGTAGTTCTTTCAGAATTCAAGGCTGGCAGCTTTCGTTTTTCTCTGAATACTTATTTCCAGAGAGAAATTATTGATATAAAGCTGAAAGTCGAAAATACATTAGGCCTAGCTTAATAGTGGAACTGTTTAGGCCACAAGTCGTGAATAGAAAACATCGTCCTCAGTCGTAAAGGACGATGATGGGGGGTAGGGGGGCTCCAATTGTCTCCCCCCCCCCAGTCCCTTCCTCCCAGCCCCGGCGTCTCCCACCCATCAGCTCAAAATCAAACTTTTAACGAAGAAAACTCTGGTTAATTATTACGAAAACTACGTTAGTTTCTTTCACAGCGACAGGAAGAACTTGAGGTCACGTCGATGGGTAACCTTAATGCAGGGTGGCTCAAAAGTCTGGAGAAGCCTACTGCCATTCCAAATCTACTAAGAAAGAACCACGAAAATGAACAGACATATAGTATGGGTCGGGGGACTTGTAGTGATGCTAGTTTAAATGACCTTGGATTGGTCCTTCAACGGCATCACGATGCTAAAATTTGAACAATACGTCGTAAAATAATGGTGTAAATTGGAAACTTGTAGAGAACCGTGAGCCAATACTAAAGCAAAAAACAGAATGAAAATCGGACCATTAGGGTAGGAGTTATGCTTCAGACAAGTTAGCTTCACTGCATGTCTTCAGGATGTCTAGCAGAGAAGGCGCCGTAGTAAACGAAAGTACGCTCGCAGCAATACGGGATACAGAAAGAGGTTTTTTTTTTTTTTTTACCTAAGCAGAAACGTGTGGTGCGTATTCCACAAACCTGGATAGTGGTTTCCTGAAAGCATACATACGTTCAGTTTTGGAGGGGAGGTAGGGGAATCTGTAAATGTGTCCTTGAGTGGGGATGGGAGGGGCAAGACAAATAATGGCTTTAGGCAATGTTTTTTTTTTATTTATTTATTTAAAGCACAGGGGATTATAGTGTCCGCGGCCAATCTTGAGTTCTCCGCAGAACGAACACAGATAATCGATTGTACGTTTTTAGCAGCACAGCACAGTGCCTTGTTGATATCCAAGATGGTTACAAAAACAATGGCGCACCGCGCACACAATAGTTAAATTGATTCGTTTTATTACCAGTCATGTCAAGCATGTATTGAAGGAGGGATGCGGTATTTGTCCAAATGAGTGTTGCATGTTCACTTCCTTCCTGACATGCAGCAAACTTTTCCACCACCCCCCCCCCCCCCGTGTAATTGAACGTATGCATGCTTCAGGAAGCCACTTTCCAATTTTGTGGAAAACACGTACCACCACACGTTTCTGGACAGGTAAGAAAAAAGAAACCTGTTTCCGTAGCCCGTACTATTGCGATATTTTCATTTGGTACGGAGCTTCTCTGCTGGACATCCTGAAAACATGCAGTGAAGCTATTACGACTAACTTGTCTGAAGGATAACTCCTACACCCTGATGTTCCGATTTTCATTTGCTTTTTGCTTTGGCATTGGATTGCAGTCAACAACAACTTTCTAATTTACACCACTGTTCTACGACGTGTAGTTCAAAATCTAGCATCGTAATGACCTTGAAGGGCCATTCCAAGGTCGTTTAAACTAGCATCATTACGTGTCCCCTGACCCATAGTATATTTATGTACTGTACATTTTCCTGGTCCTCCTCTTATACCACACGCCATGGCTGTTCTGTGACGTGCATATCACGTGACTGGGCTAGTCCAATCAGATGGCCAAACAGCCTTTGTTGCCGTTCGTCATTGGCTAACTCATGGTGACGTCACGCCAAATAGCCATTGCGCATGGTTTAGTAGATTTGCAATGGCGGTAGGATTCTCCAGACTTTCGAGCCATACTGTACACAAGGTGGTCCACAAAAAACTGACAACTTCATCATTGTTCTAAGTCAAATCCGGTGGAAAAAAAAGTGGAAAATAGGACCAAGTTTTCTGGATAGAACGTGCGATTTTGAATCGAATGATGTGGTTCGCAAATTACACTTTTTACAGTCCCTGTGTGAAAAACAAATATTTCGTTGGTACCCCTCAGAACCGGGCGAGGCTAATGCTAATGAAACGGGAAGAGTTTCGAAACTTGAAAATGAGCTCCAACTAACCTTCATAATGTTCGACTCAGGTAGCCATTACGTGGCGGACTAAGTACTATGCGCATGAACCAGTGTGCACGCCCCCTCTCCCCCACCCCCGCCCCACCGCTCCCCA
>JAHWFP010176840.1:1238-15112 GCA_023313725.1 Lithobius niger
TTCGAAAATGATGGTTTAGAGGCTGAAACGTCACCTCCCCTGCCCCTCCCACTCCTCCCGCTCTACTGGTTCAGTGTGTTCGGAAAGGATACCAACAATTATATAGTAACAATAATAAAAAGGGAGCCAATTTTTCCAAGGACAAAAATTGCACTTTTCACTACAAACAAACACTGCTCACGTCCTAGAAGTCCGATCTTCTTTTAATAGGACTCATTTTTAACTGTACACTTGCATTGTTCAAGCAACACAACAAACACTCCACTTAATTCCCAACAAAAGCATTTTTTAATACTCTAAATATAAAAAGTCATCGTTTTTTGTGAAACCAACATTTGATGGATTGAAATTTGTTGCTGCCTTCGTCGCTACATACGACCGTTTCTTTATGTGTTTACGTACGAATCCTTAAATAATTTACCTTTTTGGAAACTACAAACCTTCTTCTACCAAACTGCTGCATTTATTTTTAAATTGTCACAATAATTTAGCTGTGCGATAGCGAAATAGCCTGTGGCGACTCGAAACAATCATTGCCCCCTCAACACCTCAACGCTTACGTACTTATAACTAAACGCTCTTCCAATTGACAGAACAGTCGACAATCCTATCGAATTAAGAAAAAAGGGATATCTTATCTGATTTCATAGGTTTTTTTTTTTGTAGTAACGCTTTATTATAGAATTTGTTTTGACATGAAAGTGAATTTAAATGTGCCCAATGGGAGAGATGTTTGGTCAGAAGTGTGGTCACTTGTAGTTTCCAAAAAGATAAAACATTTTAGGATTATTATGTAAACTCACAAAGAAACGGTCGTTTGCTTCGGTGAATGTTGGGATATTTTTCTATCCATCAAAATGTTGGTTTCATGAAATATGGTCACTTTTTCATATTTAAAGTATTAAAAAGTTCTTTTGTTGGGATTAGAGTGGTGTGTTTTTTTGTGTTTGCTGAAACAATGTGAGTGTACAGTTAAAAATGAGCCCTATTAGAACAAGATCGGACTTCTAGGACGTGAGCAGTGTTTTTTGTAGTGAAAAGTGTAATTTTTTTCTTGGAAAGTTTGGCTCCTTTTTCATTATTGTTACTATTAATTGTTGGTAGTGACGCTCGCCGAGTTTTTTTTCCCTGGCCGCTTGTATTTTGTACAGTCCTGTGCTACTACCGGTCATGGTTCAAGCCTACGGACCATAAGAAACAAACAAAAAGGGCCCCCTCCTTAAGATTTTACCTAACTTTACGACATTCGACCATTTTAGCGATAGTGTCGAAACCTAGTACTTGGCTGTTAAAATTAACGTAATTCCTTTACCTTAACTACATTTTTTGTACCTTCGTCACTCTGGATGACGAACGAATAATTCTTAGAACCATTACTACAAAAACCTCACGACACAATATGTAATAACATTGTCTATATATAGTCGAACATTGTAATTACGTTATTTATCCACTTTCAGCATTACCGGCGTCTACATGTTGTCTGTTAAATAGTTGCGCGCTCAGACAACAAATATACGTTGGTAATTCTAAAACGATGATTTTGAGTTACATTGTTCGAACTATGAAAAATAGTATAAAATAATATAGGCCTACCTTTCTCCGTTGAGTGGTCGCATGTAGTGGAACTGGACACGTCTTTCAGGAGCTCGAAACGTATACTTTCTGGCTCAGGCCAGGACTTGTAGCTGTGAGGATGTTGGCTTCATCTTTTATACGTAACGGATTAGTATTGTCGTAGGTAAAAGCCTATTTTTTTGTGTCATTTACATGTACTTGACGAATCGTACGCTTTCCTTACACTTACAATTGTAAACCTGGCTACGGCCTCCAATTGGCTAGCCGTAATGATTGACATCACTAACGTCGATAAGCCTACCTTCCGTCATGCCCGAGGCTATTTTCGTACGACGTTACGTTCGTTCCAGCAAATGAAATTACTCCATTTTTTTTAGTACGGCTCCTCCTACTAACGCTTCGGGCTATTCACTCATTTGTTCCTTATAACTACCCGATTCGTATTCTAGAAGGTTATTTTTTATAATTCGGTCTTTGCTCAGGTATTTTTGGTCTACGTGACGTGTCGCGTGGGGGTGGTAAATGGCGTCCACTTGAGTGGTTTTTGACGTATCCTTATCACTAGGTATTGACAGGTGAGGCCATCATGTCTGCTTTTTTAGGAAAAGGTCTCGAATACAAAAAAATTATGGCGCCCGTTAGTCGGCATATTAATTTTTTAGATGCATTCCAGAAGATGGTTCGGTTTCCCTATTTGGGCATGGGTCCGTGGCAAGGCCGTTTTTTTACCCGTATGGCCTCCCTGAGCCACTTTTTTTTTACTATCATGCCATTAAGTTCCGTCTCCTTACTTGTAAAACCATACATGATATTTGAAAATGCCATTATTGAAATCTGATTAAGATTGTACGCACGTGATGGTATGTGGAGGGATGTGATTTTGTCATTGACACCTGGGACATAAAAAAGAGTGACATTGCCACCCAATTAAGTGGTCCTAATGGCCTGTCTCGGAACAACATGTTCTTTTTTTTTTATTCGTCCATTTGTTCCCTTTTTTTGCTCGCGTAAAGTTGATCGAAGGTCGAATATGGGTGGGCTTTTCGCCCACGTGATATCCACCCATAACGGATTTTAACTACACTCTCCAATTCCACTAACACACGTCGTTTCACACACTCCAAATTGTGACTAGTGACAACAGGCTGCTGTGTGGTGGTACGTACACTTTCATACATTTGTTAGCTATTTTTCAGGTATTTTACGTTTGTTGGTCCGTCTTTTTATTAACCAATTCTTGGTCAGATCCCTTGCCTCCACAGGTCGGAGTGTTTTTATTTTTATATTTTTTTTAAACATTTTTATGATCAACCGACTTATATGATCTGAGCAAGTTAACGAAATGTATAACTTATATTTTTTTTCCCTCCCACCTTGCCTCGCACACAACCACACGTGTTGTTGTTGTCGTGAGGGGAAAGCTTCACGGCCACGAGGTCAAGCTGTTCGATAAGCTACACCCGACCTACTTTCTCTTTTATTTTGACGAAACGTAGGCCTACCTCCCTACATGTTGGATGAAAACCATTTTATATCCTCTCTTCTTTTTTTTTTATGACTTTAAACCTACTAACGTTCGATTTCAGGAAAATAAATGCCTCGCACCGAACTTCATCATCACTGGCAGTGGTACGTATTGTAAACAGAAACTAACAAAATATAGCTTGTTTTTAACACTTTAACGATGATAGGTAGTTACAGGGACGCTCGACTTATTTAGTCGAGTAGGTCCGAGCTTGTCAGAGAATCAAATCCAAGCTTGCTCGGAAGGGACTAATATCGGTTCCGACTACGCTCATCGGAGTGTAGTTTTTGGTTTGGTTAGGTTTCCAAATAGGGATTTAGTTAAGTATTAACAACGCTTTATAAATCGTCGATCTTTTTCTTCTCCCACATCAACGATGGATGGTCGTGGTGGTAGGATGGAGGCAGCTCTGGTTGTTGTTGTTGCTGCTGCCCCTCCACTGCTACAGTCGTTGCATACAACACGCTACGTAAGCCACATACATGATCGTATGAGTGGAGGTCGAGCACGCCTAACCTAACCTAACCTACTATAGGTTACTACACAAGGTAGTGTAACAGACTCTTTGTTTACACCACCTGCCTAGCCTGTGCCTGTCTAACCTACCGTTTTTACACGCCCGCATGTTCGAATCTGTGACCGTCATGTAACACATCTACTGTAACCGTAACCTGCCATCGGCTGTCGTAACCCGTTCGATCCCTCCGAAAAGCTTTTGCCCTGTTCCCGACGCTAGGCGACTGTTACGGTTATGTTAAATATGTTACAGGACGGTTCCATACACTACTTACCTCTTTAGGAAAATAACTAAAACCACGCACATACTAATTAACTAGATCCAGACAGTCGCTTAAAGAGTCACTATCACGGATTCAAAATCGTGCGGAAGTACCGTGGCGCCATCTAGCGGCAGTGATATTGTTAACCTTTACAGCTTGCTCCCACATGGACGAGCAAGTCCCAAATTTTCACTCAATCAAAGCAGCACTATCACTGATTGAAAGTCTGCAGAATGTGGCAACATCTAGCGATATCTAGTAATATCTAGCACTTGCTTGCATCAAGCGAAGGAATTTAAACAGGACGAAAAGTCAGGGCTCGAGAAGGAATCGTTCATGGCAACGAAACATACTAACATCAGAAACCGCAACAGATCACAAATTATGAATGCTTCTTAATAGAAAGATAGGCTGATGATTAAAACAATTTTTTTCAGCGAACGAGAATTCGGCGAAACGAAAATTCCCATTTTTCCGGATATTAAGCTGAGGCTTCATTTTCGGCGAAACGGGATTCGGTGAAATGGGTAAACTACTAGTTGCACCACTTGGAAACAGAGCAGCGTCAAGTGACGTCATATTGGCTACGAGACACCATTTGGAGGTAATAGCTACAAGGTGCACTAGATTAAAATGTAAGGGAAAACACCGGCACTTCTAGTCAAGACAGTGCTTTGAGAGCGGTTTCTTAGGCTTAAAAGAACGTTGTTTTCTCCAACAACAAAAATCGCGCGTTATAGGCTTAAGAAATCCAGTCTAATAGCATTGGCTTCAATAAGACGATCTTCTTTTCTCCCTCCAGTGCACCTTGCAGCTAACCCAGTTACTGGCTCCACCATAGAGTTATACACAATAATACTACGTCGTGTCACTGCCCTATAAATTCTTGGAGTTAGTCATAATGTATGGGCAATATAATTTGAACAAGCAGTGGCTCGGGGATGGTATGCTCGCCGAAATGGCTTCTGCTCCTTCCCGGGAATTGGGACGTGCAAGCCCGAAAGTAACTTGAGATGGATATTCTCGTGCTTTTAAGTTCACAAACTTATTTGAGGGTTGTCGACATTTTGTGTGTGCGTCCTACAATTTCTCCCCCATTGTTTTTGTTACCGGTGGCGTCCCACTTGATAAATGAGGAAAGCAGCTGTTGTTTAGACAAGCAATTTGCAATGATTTGTGCCCAGTAAATATAGTACTATGGATCCTTTCCGTACCCCACCCGTTATTCTGTAATGAAATCGCGTTGTTCAGTACCATACCCGACCACACTAGTATTTTCTTTGCAAAGAGAACAATGTATATTATTCAAACGTTTTATCACTTTGGAATACCCATCAATACAAAGAAATAACTTAGAAACATTAGTTATTACGTCACAAGAACATCCCGTGTCTAACCCCTTTCTACCTTGGAGAGTTAACACAATCTCAGCGGAAGGCATAACGCCACAAATGAGAGAGGAACAATTTTGCTAGGTAGTTCTAGTCGGAAAGTGCTTGGAAGTGCACGCCACAGTCGACATGAGCATGAAGCATCACATGGCCGTTCTCTCTTCAGTGCCGCAACTAGCTTTTTCCAAGGAGGGGTGCAAGGGCCAAATACTGGACCCGTCCTCAACAAGTACACAATTTTGGGGACGAAGGGACTCCAGAAAACAAGACCAAACAACATTGAATTTTGTCCCATTTGAGCCCACTGATCATGAATTTTGGGTCCCCTGCCTCCAGGGACCGAGTGCCTTGCATCACCCCTGATTGTGGCACCGCGTTCTCTTTCCGAACATGCTTGGGGTTGCTGCTGAGGCCATGGCTCGAACCCAGGCCTATAGCTCAGGCACAGAAGACAGTGTTAACCATCAAGCTACCTTGCCACCTAACCACATGCTACCAGACAATCTAATAGAAACATTAAAAAAATACGTTCCAATTATTGACAAACTTGGCATTTCTCAGTACAACTGTTGAGTTAGGTGTCCCCCCCCCCCCCCCGGCACACACACCAAGCAAGGTTTATAAAGACTCAACTTCCAACTGATCTTCATATCGAAACTCTACGCGTAGTGGGAGGTCTTCTTTAAATTGATGCTGACCTGTTCATGTGTTCACGAAAGCATATGTCTGTTCTTTATTTTGGTTTCTATTTTACTGTTTATGTCTTGACAACAGATTTCCCGAACTTTGCGTATTTACACACTATTTAACGTTTTTTTTTTGAATTGCGTACCTGAGCTGTCTTGTGGCTTAGGTATGTAATATAATTTAAAAAGCATGCAGCATTTATATCGTATTAAGAAATTACTCGATACTTCCAGTTTTGGAACCATTTTTTTTTATCACTAGACGCTGTTGTCCACCAGTGGCGTAAATAAATATTTTTCGGGGTGGGGGGTGCCTGCGTAAACACGTATGACTACCTTATTTTCATAGTACTGTTATTTTTTTTTTGCTTTACGTAATGTATGGCTTCATAAAAAAAAAGACGTTTTAAAGAATGGCTCGTTTTTATTTATTTATTTTTTTTTTTTGGGGGGGGGGGGGGTTGTTTCATCCCCTTCAGGAATTAAATGAGAGTATTTTGACATATCTTTTGTAGTTTATCCTCCCTACGATTTGTTCGACGTTTTATGAAGCGTGAACATTCAGTGTTGATTCGTTTGTAATATATAATCCCTCCAAGTTTGTAATTTATAAAGAAGCATTGCCTAACTAGATTACACCAAGAGATCGCGTCGGCAACGGAAGAAGTAGTTGGCCGAGCTTTGCCCAAACACTGATGTTTATGTATTAACTGGATCACATCGCTTTTTATCGCTAGAAGCTCAACTCAGCAGGCGATGCAGAAGCGTTGTTCGTCTCAACTCAACGCACAATCGTGCGCGGAAGTTTTAAGCGTGGAACTTGGACTAAATTTAAATATTTAGAGTTGGAATTAAATTATGGCAGTCTTGTTCCCGTTTCGGGGTGAAGTCGGTGGCTGCATATTTGGCTTATTGTTTATCTATTTTGTTGCGCAGGTGCGCATAGGTATGACGTTAAGTAGATAATAAGTTGTACGGGATCTCCAGTGCATTTTATATTGTTTGCATAATTTTATAGGTTACAGGATATTGAACCACACGTAGGAATGTCAAATAAATTGGACCGATTCCCTGCGGATCAGTCAACAGAATTTGTAGCAAATGCACGAATGTGTAGGTCCTTCTGGAAAATGAAAATAAAATTTCAGGCCGGGAAAAGTTATTGAAAAGCCTGAAAAATACCGTTAAGTACTGGAAAGGAAAAACCCCGGAAATTCGGAAAACGTGAAATCACATTTCAGTTTTCCATGTCGGACATCAGTGTGCAATTTGTGTGTAAACGCAAAATAAAAAAATTAAAAAAACTGACATCATGTACAAGAACTAAAAATAAAATCGCCCACGCTGAAACCGGACCGCAACGGGGCTTTGGCGTTATGTTAGTTTCGTTTAGAGAAACGAAATCTACGTTACCAGAAATTTTTTTTCCTGTTTTTATGGCAAATTTGGCTTTATTTTTTCCCGAGGATCTGTTTGCCCTAGCCACAAAAACAAAAAAAAACCCTCCTGCGCAAAGCCATTTAAGACTCACGAATTTTTTGACTAAGCAGGGTGAATTAGTTTTTTGTTTATGTTCTGCCGATGAACTACTAACAGAATCGTGTGCTAATAAGTCTGATGTCTATTAGATTCATTGCTAATTGCTTATTTTCAACTGGTTGGCTTCCCGAATTTTATTAACCTAGAGAAAAATCAATAAAAACCCTCCTGCCTTAATGCTTAAATGTTCTATATTTAAAATTTGAAGTTTTTCAGATGAATGGTTATTTCGTAAATTGGTGCCAACCGCATTGCCAAATTTCGGAAAGAAGCTGAAAATGAATGGAATTTTATTGTTCTTGTTAAGCCTTTCTGTTGGTACATTCTTGACCCTATTACACATATAATTCTCGAGTGTCCACATTGGTGGCTTCTGTGCGGGGTGAGGAGGTGGGGGAGTAGGGCACAGGTGACCTATACCAAATGATAGATTCTTTTTTTTTTTTTTAACTCGCTTCAGAATACACCCAAAGTACGGTAGGCTGGAGGGAAAAAAATGTCACCGAGACAACCACAATCTTAAAAAGGCAGCAAAAAAAAAATAAAAAATTAAATTGGTTATAAAAATAGGAGTTCCAAGACTAAAAGAAAGGCTTAAAAAATAAACAATAGGTTAAAGAATTAGAAAAAAAAATGCAAGTTTCCGAACGGGATTCGAACTGGGGACCTTTCGCACCACAGCCGCTGACACTACTGCTGCACTGTAGTCATAAAGCTTTCGAATCGTTCTATTAAGTCGTAAAGCTATACAAATCTCAAGGCGGGAAACGTGTTGTCTATTGTCTATTGTAGATAGCTGTTTTCGTTAATAAGCCAAACGTTTTCTCTTCAAACGTCTCACAAACACTTATTGTAAAACATGAATTTGGCAATATGGCATGGTAAGAACTAGTGTGTGTCTCGTCGAAATTTGGTATATTTTACTCACTGTGAAGAGAGCAGCAAAATATCCATCCATCTCGTAATCCACTTCCGGCCCACAACTGGATTCTAATATTAACAGTCTTTAGCTTTTATTATTTTTTTAAAAGTCTTACAACAAAAGAAGAAAGGTGATTTCTTAGCTAAATAGGTATACATTAGCAATATATCTGCAATACAACAAAAAATAATATTAAAGAAAGACGAGTACCAAAATGGCTGCTCACCGAGATGAATGCAATCTTAAGAACCCAAAAAAGGTAGAAGAATTCTTGGTAACAATTACTGAATAGAAACGAAATAGCTGATATCCAATTGTCAAAAACTATCGCATTAGTGCTTAATTTTTTATATAAAAGACGCTGGACTGTTATTTCGGGGGGGGGGGGGGGTGGAGGAAGCAGGAGGACTAGGGACCTATGCTAAAATAAAAAAAAAAGAATAATACGCACATTTTAGTAGCTTTTTCAGAATCAAAACGAAGATTTGTTTTCTTTCTGAAGATAAACAGGTTTAGTTTTGAAGAAAATATACTTGTGAAATGCTTCCTGAAAATTCCTAACATTAAGCGTTTTATTGTTTCTTTTTTAAGGTTGTACACTGTATATCTGCGCGTTGGTTTTTTCTTTCGCAGTAATTAAATTTACTTTGGTAATAGCTTGAAGATTGTAAACTGATCGAAATTGCATAACGTCTAACTTTCAAACCTTCCGAAAGCGTTAGGACATTCCTTGCTGGACCTAAAGAACGGAAAGCCAAAACAAATTCTTTCTTTTGATTTATTCCGAGATCAATGAAGACTTTTACAAATATTCTTTAGGATAGGCACACCGGGTATCTAGGGGGTATCGTCGATTAAACGAAAACTATTGTTCATTATCGAGCAATGCACGCTAAAAGATGAGGGAGTTACAGCGTACATTGACAAATTAATAATCAAATTGAACTCATTCTGCTTTTCTCTTAACAACGTACGTTAAAAAGGAATATTTGTAAATAAGTAGTTTAGCTGATCACACATCACATCCTCAAAAAAATCAAGTGTCGTACTATTTGAAGATCTGGTAACAAAGGGGAGAAAAAAATCTGCACTTTGAATATGTTGCAGCAAGGCTTGTTGCAGCGCCGCCTGACTAGAGAAGCACTGATCTGTAATCGCAGAGATCCGGAGGCGGCTCGCTTCATCGGCTCCTGCTCAATCAACACGTCAGTAGAAACATTAATTTTTCCCTGTCAAAAGTTGAAGCTAGGCTACTTAAACTTCGGGGAATGGGTTATTTTCTTGGTACGTGAAGAAATATTTTTTGTTTGCGTTTGTTTGTTTTTGTTTTACTTTATTATTTTTTTAATAAAAGTAAATCCGTTCTCTCAATTTTACGATCGCATGGGAACAGAACCGGAGTCTTATGACTTAAAGTGGTACTATCAACGATTGAAAGTCTGCTGAATCTGGCAACATCTAGCGCTATCTAGTACTATCTAGCACTTGCTTGCACAAGCGATGGAATGCACAATACTATTTCGTTTAACGAAAACACAAACCACAAGCCTTCTTAATTATTGAGTGAAAATTTGGGACATCCTCGTGCACCTGGGATCAAGTCGGTTAACAATACCACTGTCGGTAGATGGCGCCACGGAATTTTCGTACGATTTTCAATCCGTGATAGTGCCACTTTTAACACAAGCGTGATCGAAATGCTTGCTCTTGTCATTACAATTTCTAAAATGGAAAGAACCAAACTGTTGATATCTAGGGCTAAAGACGAGAATTAAATATTTCAAAAAAGTAGCTTCTTTTTATTCATAAACTTTAATAATCCTTACATCCAATAAGTTTCATTGTTGCTAAATCAGAATACCCTGTTGAAATAACTAAAATGAAGTTTATTTTTAAACGGTTTTTTGTGCCACGAAATATGTCCATTACCTTTTATTTAATTAGCAGTTTTCCCCCCAAGGAGCTCTACTAATCCTAGCTTGAAATTTTGGCTTCCCTGCCAGGCTTGTAACCTACTGCGAGGACCGGAAGTGACCCAGCCATATATAACCGGATCAGACTGGAGCGCATCATCTTTCTTCCTAGGCAATCGCTACAAGCTGCTTGTCACAGGAGCTCTCCCAAGTCATCGATGGATTCGCGGATTCTCTCAACCGAGGGAGGATCATGCACCGATCCTGAGGATGGAGGCGGATCGATCCCCTCTCCTCAACCTGGCCAGGAGGACACATCATGCTTCACCATTTCTGGTACATCGGTACGTCTTTTTTTCAATCAGCCACATCCGAGACACAAGGGGCGCCAAGGTGTGCGGACGATCCGCCCACCATTACAATCTCTGTCTCATATCTTCTCTATGCTGCAACAGGCCTTTCCTTCATGTGGCACCTTCCTTCGGTTCGGTCCGCATCAGTGGGGCAGTCGCCCAATCCTGCCTTCACCAGTGACTGCGATCCCCCTCGGATCCGCACCTAGTCCTCCGCCTCGTTATTCGCCACCAGCGGGTTTACCCCTGCCAGTTCCGTTCCCACCGTTCCAAAGACAGTTTTGTGAACCTTCCGTCAATCCCGTCGATTGCTGCTTTGCAAGGATTCCCGGTCCACTGCCTCCGAATCCAGTCCCGGTTCCTCTGTCTCCTTCGTCGTTATGCTGCGACGAATCTCATTTATCTTCAGGTTGCAATGTTTTTGCAATTCCCCTGTTCAAGTGAGAGGGATCACACCTCTTCGTAGGCAACCCGATTCTCAAGACTCTTGTTTACCGGCTACTACGCTGACACCCGTCTTTCGTTCCTGCATAATGGAATTATCTCCCCTGCCTTACGATCCTCATCCGCCTGATTCGCCGCCAACAACTTCTAGTTTCAATCAAGCCTCCGATCCTGGCTTTTTTTCGCCAGTGTTCCTTCCGAACTGATCCCGTTTAAACAAGCTGCGGTCCCATAAGACATTGCCATCCACTTCCTCAGATAGCCAGGCCAAGCCATTACTTCCTTAAGACGGTTACTCCTATGTTCTTACCTCCGATGGCTGTTAGGACTAAGATCCTGATCCTCGTCTCGATCCCAAGCTTCGCCGTGCCAGTCCAGCACTGAGGCTTCGCCTTCTACTCCCCTACACAAGCGTCACTCCTTGTTCCCGGTCGTCACGGCCTGAATCCACCTGATGCTGTTTCTCTGATCCGCCACCAGATGGAGACTTCTCCTTAAAAAGCTGCACTGCGGTCCAACGCACTCAATCCTCCGTCTCATCCGGGACCTTTTCTGTTTCATCGATCTCTCACCAGTTGGTGCTATTGTCTGCGGCGCGTTCATTTGAACTGCAACGGTTTTTTCTGGTCATCACTCTGTTTGAACTGTTTTGTCCGGCTCCTCGTCCGAGGATCCCATCCCGCCCAGGATCACTAACGTGTCCGATCCCACTCCTTGTGCATGTTTGGGGTTTGCAACAGGGACTAGGGAGCATTTTGATCCACATCCCTGCTGTCAGCACCACAGACAATATAATGGACTTGATCTTCTATGTCGTATACGTCTATCAATCTCAAAGAAAGACTGGGCTTAGATCCAACGTCGACAAAGGAGTTCACGTAAACGTGCGGATCATCAGAAACAACTTAAACCCCTACTACACATGTCGCCATACCTTCCAGAGTGCTTCCTCCGCCAATTTCGAAGAAGCCACCAACCTCAAAGAAACCAACAGTACAAAAGTCTCGATCCCGGACATTGTCTTTAGACATTCGATCCCATTCCGCAGTGTATCGTGCGATTCTCATCGCGATTCCCTGTACCTCTGGGATTCGGCAAAGTAGGCCGATTTTGCTATTCAAGGCCGGAGTTAAAATCAAGAATGTTCGGAACCCCTAGGCCCCTCCTCGTTTTCACCACTCTTTACCATCTCGTCTTCCCAGTCATCCAGCCTCCGGTATCCCGATCCATGTCATCGGCTACAGTTGCTTCAGCTACGATTTCATTCTCGGGACAGCCAACTCCTTCGCCAATCAACCCCGTCATCAAAAGTGTCATCATCATGTCCCCATCCTCTGCGTTCTCACCGTTTCCACCAGACTCTACAATTCGTGCGGCTCTTATGAGAGGATTGAAACTTTCAGCTTGAGACCTGGAAAATTTGGACTTTAATATCCATTTCATACTCTCATGGTCGGAGTCTTTTGCGTTAGAATTAACAAAGCTTCGCAACGAAAACACGATCCTTCAGTCTTCTCTTACCGATGCCACGGATCGAAACCTGACCCTGCAGTCCGAGCTTGTCAGCACTTCAAACTCGCTAGACCTTCTTTGCTCCCGGCATTGCCGTTTGTGGATGAACTATCGCCTCAGACTTCCATGGGTTTCCCCTCTCCCCTCCACTCCGCCATGGAGGCTTTACTACCGCAGTCGGTCCTAGACCAGGCTCCTGCACCGCACGATCCTCTTACCATATCCGACTCCCCAGCCATCACCGTGGTCTGGGCCATCCACAAGTTCCTAGGCCTCAGTCCATACCATCACTCGGTGCTTCTTCCGATCCTGTGCTCCGTTCGGTCGATACAGCTGCCATGGAGCCTACGGAACTTAGTTTCTCACGATCCTCCCATTGTCCCACATTCCACCGCTCAGTCATGCAACTTCAACACAATTCGAATTCTCTCTTAGGAATGTACCTAATCCACCATGTTATACGTCAAACTTTGAGCTCCTACAGTTTCGGCCAGAATTGACATAGACCAACGAAATTCGGTATTTGGGGTCGTGTCGCAACTATTTCACTGCATTACAAATTTTAATGACAACAATCAAACCGTTCGGCGTCCACAGTATGGCCATTTCTTGTTGTTGTTGTTGTTGGGACTCTTTGCCCTCACCTGGAGATCGAACCAATGAACCGATTTTCAATTTGTATAGCTTAAAATGTAGGTATTAACACCGACCAGGGCCTTTTGAATCCGATTTTGATGTGACTGCAGCATTCTAGTCGGCAGAGCAATTATTATTGCAGAGCACTGGGCAGAAATCATTAATGTACTCTTTGCCCTCACTTCGAGGTCGAACCACTGAACCGATTTTAGAGTTCTATAGCTTAAAACGTAGATAAGGACAAGGCCTAGGGTCTTTCGCATGCTATTTTAATGTAACTACAATATTCTTGACACGGAAAGCCAAATTGGCTAGAATTTTGCTCTTACCAAGAGATCGAACAAATGAACCGATTTTCAATTTGTATAGCTTAAAATATAGGTATTAACACCGCGCAGGGCCTTTTGAACACGATTTTGATGCGACTGCATTATTCTCGTCAGTAGAGCAATTATTATTGTAGAGCACTGGGCAGAAATAATTAAGTGGAGTAACAAATTTTTGCAGAAAACATAAATTTGGTGCACAAGTCTTTCTTAACAGTAAAAATCGAACCAGCCATGGACCCCTATGAAATACCCCAAAGTGCCTTAAGT
>JAHWFP010176840.1:15512-29683 GCA_023313725.1 Lithobius niger
GGGGGGGGGGGGTGTCACACACCCCTAAAGTTTGTACAGTTGGCAAATCAGTCGGCAAAATTACATAAACTTTTGGCTAGATGGGATGTCGGTAAATATCTGGCTTACATCCCTCCAACTTTTATCCTTCCTGACGTCTCTGCTTCTTAGCAATTTTAAGTATGCGAATCTGGTGTTGTGTGATGCCAACTAGTTGTGATTATCAATAATGCAGTAAACCGCTTATCACTTATTAATGGCCCTCTTGGTAGGCCAATACGTGCTGATCTGATTAAGTGGGCTGTGATTGGCTCATACGTCAAATCTCTCCCATTCCGTATCGGAACGAGGGGGATACGCATTACAATTTTCGTATTAGCGCACACCTTTACGCTGACGTCGGGCAGACGTCAACCATAAATCATGTACTATCGGACGACGTTTTTCACTGAAAGACCTCGTTATAGGTTAGCCAAGTTCAAATCGTAAACCTTTATTCTGTAGAGTATAATACCTTTTGTTCTTCTACACTGCAACTCACCCACCCACATACGGTACTTGAATTTCGACGGATCAGAATTGAACAAATGTGTCTGGTTTTTGAGGATATATGGCTGAACCGATTGGCATGTAGCCCTTTTTTTGGGCACAACCACATTAATTCGACGTGTGACACACATTAAAAAGGAGTGGCGTTCTGGACTGTTCCGGCCCAAATTAGGCCCTGTACAACATGTAGTACTTGCAAAATGTTAAGATTTCATAACGAACAAACGTAATTGTCTTTTAATTATGTCAATGTTTGGTTTTTACTTGTTTTTGGTCCTTGAACTATGATTTTCAAGTCTGGAAAAAACTGGGTAAAGTTCCGGAATTTTCATTGTTACAGACGAGTAAATTTATTTTCTACCAAAAAATCTATTTATACACAAGTTCGGAATTTTTAGTGTTGTTTATCTTTTTTTTTTTTTTTACTGGACTTGCTGAAGGTTATATTTATAAATGACATTTTTTCATTTAGTCGTTTTGAGTGCTGAAGTTTTGGTGCTGATCAATGCACCTCAATAGCCCTTTGCAAATTTGGCAACCTTGGTGGCTTTACTTTTTCTTTCAGTAAGTCGAGTTCTAAAGTCGCTAGTGAAGTGTATCTCCATGCCGTTTTGAAAGATGCGTTAGACAGGATTCCATTTCTACGCAAAAGTGGCAAGACGTACACGATTGCTTACAAATGAGATAATAATTGCACACACGCTGCTTTAAAACTCTAGGCAGTAACACATTTCAAGTGACATAGTTAATCAGCATTAGCTTGGTCGTCCACACCAGCATTTTGTTTTTCTTCTCAACGCCAAACCTGTTTAGCCACTGGCGATCAATAATTATTTCGGGAACTCCTTTTTGCGTTTAACTCATTCCTAAAGTGAGTGGGAGTCAGAACCCGTTGGTTCTGTATTCTTAGAACCGTCTGCTAACTGGTTTGGTACAAAGGCCAGCTGTGGTCGGTCAGTTGTGTGGCCAGCCTGCATGGCGCCTGTTTGTTCGCCCAGGCACCCGTTTACGCAAATATTTGAGTTTTCGGGACGTTTGAAACGTCTTTAGTCTGTAGCTTGATAGTTCTGTAGTTTATTTTACTTTTAAAGTGTACCTATACTAGACAACAGTATCGTATCAAAACACCAAAACTGGTAAAAGGGGCTGCCAAGTTCTGGTTCGGCCCTTCAAAGAGTGATATCAACACACCAAACCATTCGCCAAGTTAATGGCACCGACGAATAGCTCGGTGGTTAAATGAAAACATTGCTACTTTCGGTTCGGTTTTATTCGGTGCGATTAATTTGGCGAATGTTTTGGTGTGTTGATATCACTCCTTTTGAAGGGCCGAACCATTCGGAACTTGGCGGTCCCTTTTACCAGTCGTGGTTTTTGATATGATATTACTTCTTTTTTTTAATTGTGTATTCGACTCAACTAGATTGCAGATGTGTCATAATGTGCCATGTCAACAATAGTTAGTGGGCATTTTTCCAATATTTTATTTTCATATCACCCCTTTGGATCACTAAACCCTACATCAGTGTTTCTCAAACTTTTTTAAACCGCGACCCCCATATTTCAAAATTTTACCACTGGAGACGGGTCGTGACCCATCCACACACGTAATACATATTTAACGCATTGTAATCATAGATGGGTAACAAAAAAGTTTGCTATTTTTTTGTCTAGCAATGTGCTTGTTTTTCTGAGCACACCTGCTCCAAATTTGGCACAATATTTGTTAATTTTAATCTTAGCTCATTTTCCACAGTCCCACTAAATAGGAAAACCCCGATTTACATAGGGAAGAAGAGGCAAATGGAACAAGGCACGTCCTGACAAATCATTGTACTCTTGTTTGTACCAAACCACAGAATTCCTTTGTTTTGAACTGAAGTTTCACTGGTGAGTCTGAAGATAGATCAGTGAGTGAAAAAATATTGCTTCCTAAATTTGAATTTTCAAATTGAGGAAATTTGAAAACAATGACACTCTCCGTTTCGTTATGTTCATATTGTCTTAATATTATTATTCCTTTGCCCCAGTCCAGAGATTACACGTACTTTCCCTACCTACACACAGATGGCAGCATCATCAATAGACTGTCAGCCTAGATATAAACTCGGCTGTGCTATTTGGATGCTGATAAAAATGGATCGTTTTGTAACTCGAAGCCTGACTCCTCAACTTCTCGAAAAATACAATTATGACGAATGATATCTCAACTATAGAGCAGTGACATTTGCCGCCATATTGGCACCGGATTGGCACCAGTACGGGTTTTGGAGGGCATAACTACAAGGTGCACTACATAAAAATGGAGGGAAAAACAACGGAAGGGCGGATTTCTTAGGCTTAAAATAACGTTGCTTTCTCCAACAACAAAAATCGCGCGCTTTAGGTCTAACAAATCACTCTTCACAGCATCGGCTTCAGTATGACGCCCTTCTGTTTCTCTCTGCAGGGCCCCTTGCAGCTAACCCATTAAGACTCCAGCATAGAGTTATATACAATAATACTACGTCGCGTCACTGCCCTATAGCGTTTCAATTGCTGGTAATGAAACCTATTCACGACCCCAGGATTACTTCTTCACGACCCCGGTCGTGACCCACAGTTTGAGAAACACTGCTCTACATTATTGTGTTAAATATCTTTCCTTACGGGGATTTTAACAGGCGAGCAAAAAGCTCAGTAGAACGAGAAGCTTGTTTTCGTATACGATCCACAGTGCGGGCCAGCAAAAGGCTAATTTTGTTCAATGTCTCATCGTAATCACCGCACGGCTTTACATCGGTATTAGGACATCCCCCCCCCCCCCCCCAGCATTTTTGTGAGAGGGGATCCCGAACAACGTGAACAAGCACCCCACTGGTTGTATGGTGGGTTATCAGCAAAGCAAATGCCGGACTGAATCCCAGTCCGACTAAGTCCCATCCCGGACTAATTTTCCGCCTTTTATTACTGATTTGTGAAGAAGAGATGAGGACGCTGACCACTGGACGGTTCTTGCTCACTTTAAAGGCACATAACTCCCTCCGGTATATTTTAACGTTTTTCTCGATACATTACCGAAAATAGTTTTCTATGAACTCATTTACCTTTTATTTGATCGTCTAAGGGTACGATCCCGATGACAAATGTGGCGTGTGTACGCTAGTAAGCTTCTTTTTTACTGCTCGGTCCGAGGAGTATCTCACTCCCGCCAGAAAGCTTCTCGGGCATTCTTGGGCTACTTTTAACGGTGACGTCACGCGATGTTTACACGCCTAGTCTGTGACGTAGTGATTCTTCGTGCACTTCAAGTCACGTGACTTGCCGCTTTTGAGCGAAAACCAAGTGAGATAGTAGCGGCCTTTCTCGAGGTACGCAGCTTCAATCCCAGTTAACCTTGTTCTGAGCTTATCAGGAGAAATGGCGAGTGATAAACGCATTTATCTATTTCACCAAGTAGATTTGCTACCGAATCGGTAATGGAAAGGACAAAACGAGAATTGGATCAACAATTAGGTTTATCCTATACCGCAAGAAACTAGGATTAAAGAAGGGTTGGGGCAGGGGTGTCGGGATCCTGACATGGTGATGGACAAAACCAAAGACGGAGAAGAAATTAAATTGCGGATTGAGTTTCAGACGTAAATTCTCGTAGCAGACATAAGGCCTAAGGAAAAAAACGTTTAGCTGCAGTACCAATTAAATTATAATTAGGGTCGGTCGGGAGAAGCTTTTTTTTTTATGGTAAGCTGTTTCTGTACAGTAACGCCGTTTTTCATTCCGGCATAATGCTAAAACATTAAGTCACAAATTAGGCTACATGGAAAAAAATAACGGTGGGAGGAATAATGAGATCGGTCGCAGGGGCGTAAACTTACTGTCCGAAGAAAGGAGGGGGAGGGGGGAATATCTTCTTCCCCCCCCCCCCCAAAAAAAAAGCGATACATAATGACCGGTCCCTAAGCATGCCTCCTTGAAATCGCCAATAAATTAATATACGTAACATAGTCGGCAACGATAGGACGTAAATTTCGACATCAACACATAATGAAGACCCCCAGAATCTTTTATTTGGTCAACTTTGTTCAAATAAAACGAACGTGTGGGTATTTTACCGCAGCAACAGACAGGAGACATTGATGATCATAACGTGCAGTCATCTACGCCAGTGTTTGTTTACCTCTAGTCGCTCCATCTTTGCCTTTTAGCATTTGTACGATGTGTCGCATGGTGCGGCTCCGAAATATGTATGATCTGTAACGATAGTGTCGGATGTGACGTCATGCTTGTTTCACAGAGCAATGCGCGCCGCGGTCGTGTGAACTATATTTTAGCGCAGTTGACGTATGAGTAAAGCGGCCAGGACGGAGGGATTTATGTGCCTTTAACACCAGAGGAGGTTAAATCAAATTTAGTTGAGCAAAAAGATGTTGCCTCTCATCCTTGTCAGCTGAGCATTAGTTTTTCTCCCATTTGATCGTGGAAAAAGCTTATAACTATTCGGTCAAATAAAGGAAATACTAAATTTCGTCCCATCGTAAGACCAATTTAGTCAATCGGAAGGCTCAGGCTGCTTTGTCCTATCGTATCTCCTATTTGGTGAGCAGAAGGTTAATTTGTCCCATCTTAAGAACGAATTCGGTTGAGCAGAAGGCTGATTTTGTCCAACCTAAGATACAATTCGGTTGACGAAAAGGCTAACTTTGTCCCATGTAAGATCCAGTTTGGTTTGCCACAGGGTAAAACCATTACATGGCAATGCTAGCTGGAATGGGGAAGTGCGAAATTTCCTAATTCCCTCTCACTGTTGTGTAGCCAGATGCAAATATCGGACAGTCGGGCAAAACTTTAGTCATGTAACTCCCTTTTTTATGTCACAGCTGACGTTTTTGTTTGTAATTAGAAAATACAGCCTTAGATTTAATTTGGGTTGGTATTTTGGTTACTTACATACCGTGCTTGCTCGCTGAGTGTAGTAAATTAATATTCGCCGTCCGTTATTACTTGGCAGAAAAATTCGAGGCCACCTTTCACTTCTTCTTTGAGTCGTTCGTTAACTGCAGGGTAACTCTACGTTACCCCGTGCTGGGGGCTGTCATGTTTAATTGCAAGGCTCTCCCCGTTTCACCAGGCTCTCTTTACTTATCAGTTCTGCTCTGAATCTCCTGGGGATAATGAAAGTACAAGAACGGAAGGGAGGCGGGGTTCCATGCTAAAAGGTCCACCTCTAAATCATTTTTATTTCATCACACGTAAAGGAGTTGTCTGCAGGCAAACACTCTAGAGTCTGAGAGTGGAAATCGTTAGCCCGTACAGCACTGAGGAAGGGGGGGTGGGGGGGGGGTAGAGGTTTTTAAAGTGTAATGCGCAGAATAATTAAGGTTTTGAATGGGGCCATCAGAATCTTGATTTGTTTGACGAGTTGTGGTCTTGCGGTCATGTAGTGTGCTGGGATGGGGGGGGGGGAGGTAGACTTAAAGATGAAGTAGCCACAAAGTTGGCGTCGTCTCGCTTTGCTCTAGGAAGAGTTCCTTATTAAGCCCTCAAAATAGGGTTGAGAAAAAGGAAAAAAATTAGCAACAAGCTACAAATTTGTGGGATGGTCTCTGGTGGCGTGATAAACCACATACTTAAAAAAGTCCCCTGAAATCCGACCATTGCGTTGTCCGCCATCTTGGAAACAAGGCGTCCGAAAACGGGTTTTTCAATATATCTCGGTAACAGTTGCTCGGACTTGAAAATATGTTCTGTCCAAATATGTACAGTATTCAATTTTCTAAAAAAAATGTTATATTCAGTTTTTTCGTAGATTCAATGATTCAGCTAATAAACGTTGTAGAAGAATGTTGGGCTAATGCTGCCATCTTCGAAACATGCGCCCGAAATACGTTTTTTCAGTATATCACGGAAACGGCTGAATATAATAATTTTAATCCGAAATTGTAGAGCATGGAATTGTCTGAAAAAAGGTGCTATTAGTTTTTTTTTTTTAATTATGAGTCAATGATTCAGCGAATAGACGGTGCCAAAGAGGCTATACGCATGTGGCCCCCAATGCACCCAATGTACATTACACTTCATATAATTGGACGGCTTGGGGTCCAAAATTGATTTTGTCACTCTGTGAAAAGCATGAATACATATGAAGAGTCACTGGAAAAAAATAGCTGTGATAGCAAATTGAAAAAACTCCTTGGAGGGAGGCGGAAGGAGCGATTTACCCCACCAAACACGGTAGTTATAGTGATTTTCGTTTTCAATGTATTCTTGCGAGCCACCTAATACCCCAAAATACATATGCTTAGGATTGTCTGAAAGGTAAGAATCTCTTCTTTCCGTCAATCCTACCCGAGATTGTTTAACTTAAGGACCGTCCTATGCCTATTTAAACATGAAGAGGTAATGGGTTGACGGCGAAAGCGTATGTTGATTTTCAAATTCAACCCCTCCAATAGCCTGAAATGGACATGCTTAGAATATTCTGAAAGGTGGGTATCTCTCCTCTCCACCAATCCTAACCAAGATTCTTTAGCTTAGATACAAATACAAATATGATCATTAGGCTATAATGGCACTCTGAAATACAAAATAGCCGCTTACAGCTACACCTTAAAATAGGCACAGGACGATCCCTATCTAACGAAAACAATTTCAGTTCGGATTGAGGAAAGAATAGCTCCCCACCTTTCAGAAAACCTAAGCATGTTCATTTCTGGCTATTAGAGGGCTTGCAAGGGCACTTTGAATTCGAAAATCACCAAACGCTTTCGCCGCTACGTCTTTATCTCTTCGTCTTTAAATGGGCGTAGAACGGTCCGAATCTCAGTTGAAGAATTTCGGTTAGGATTGATGAAAAGAATAGATCCCCGCTGTTCAGAAAATCCAAAGCATGTCCATTTCGGGCTATTAGAAAGCTCTCAAGACCACTTTGAATTCGAAAATGAACGTACGCTTTCGCCGCTACGCCATTACCTCTTCACCTTCAAATGGACGTTTGACGGTCCCCAAGTTAAACAATTACAGTTAGGATTGATGGAAAGAATAGATCCCCACCTTTCAAAACATCGTAAGCATGTCCATATTTATCAGACTTTCTGGAAGCCATTTCTGGTGATAAGTCCATGGGGTAATACGTAGATATTATCCTGATCATTTAAATTCCTTTTCAAACAAACAGAACACAAATAAAATACACCTTCCTCAGAGATATTTAAGTTAAAGCAACATTCTGGGAGGAAACTTAAAAAGTCTACATTTTTTTCCATTTGTAGTGCTTGTCGATGGCTAAAATTGCACTACTAGGTCAATTTTTGACCAAACTGTTGCACTTAGCGAAATATCTGTAGAGACAAAAAAGGTTACAAATTTATTTTTCTTAAATTATGTATAGATGTGATTTTCTTGTAGGGGCAATGGTGTGGGAGGAAAAGAAGAAAATGTGTGTTTTGGGGCCAAATGGCGGCCATTTTCCCACTATGGCGGAAAGTGCAATGGTCGGATTTCAGGGGACTTTTAGTATGGTGTTTAACACGCCACCTGAGACCATCCAACAAATTTGTAGCTTCTGGTTAATTAATTCCTTTATTGGCCCGTTTTTTACCTGATTTTACTGGACTAGATCGCTACACCTTTTTAAAATAAGGTTTAGATGACTATGTATTTTGTCACTGTTCGTCTGTAAGTTTCACCCCCGACACGTAGTACCTGTATTCTGGATGTGTCTGTTGGATCGACACTCGAGAGGATGTTCTTGTTGAAACTCGTATGCCGCTGACCGAGGTATCACACCCAAAATTGTGGATAATTTTCAAAATTGCAACTGATAATGAATTTTTGAAGAAAAGCAACAAGTTAAAGCCAGGTTTGGTGAAAGCCTTTTCATACATGTGTTTACACTGAAGAGTTTTGCTTACGGATTATAATTTGTTGTTCACATAAAGCAAATTGTTTTTATCGCATCATGTTTCCCTGCAGGTTAAAAGTGGATGTCCACCCGCAAAAATAGTCCAGTGACGTCATTGATTGTTAATCTGCAGCATGTTCCTTGGTGTCCACATTTTTCATGCTAGCTGACTTTAGCTTCTGGGGAATGTCGCTCAGTTTCCAATCTGCTAATTTTTCCTGCCATAGGAGCAGCTGGTGAACCACTTGAGTTTCATGGTTGGTTTTCCGAAAACTCGCCCTGTTATATTGGGAAATTTTCCGAAAACAAGGTATGTTGCATCCGAAAGAGAAATCTTTCATCGTTAAAACTGGTCAAGTATTGTTGCGCTGACATGTCTAATAGCTGGTTATGTGACATGCCAGACATCACGGCCAATAACGGGACTTCACAGGCCTGGTATAAACTGGGTGTCGGGGGGTCCCTTTTATTTTGGTTTAGGGATCTGGGAGAACACCATAAGCTCCCCTAGCGGGCCCGAGAAGCCAACATATTATTCGTGTTTCTAGATGTTTTTGATGGGCTTAGCTGCTTAGCAGAAGTTTACAAGCCTTAAATAATAGAAAATTCTACATAAATTATTTCTTTATCACTGATAAGAATATTCTCCATATTGGTTTCCAAAGAAAATATCCAAAGCTTTCAGCTAGCGCAGTTTGGAAGTGAAATTAATTAATTTATTTATTTATTTCTAGGCTTCCATTGTCAGTTCCCCATGTGTGGGAATCAAACGGGATACATTGCTTTCAAAGCATTTTATACATTACTAGCATCGTACCCGGCTTCGCCCGGGAATTTGTTTGACCCGTGGTTGTTTCCCAGTATTTGCTCGGTGCTGCCTGATCGTTCACTGCAACAGTCGATTTTTGTTTGTGTAACACTCCCCCTTTCTGCCGATCCTCTCCCTCCCCTCTCCCTTCCTCCTTTTATCCCGTCCTCTCCCTCTCCTCTTGGTTTCCTTGCCTTCGTCCTCTTTGCTATACGTAGTTGAATGTGGATGGTTATTTGATAGCAAACACCCCCAGAAATTCTCTTTTAGGTTGAGTTAATGCGTAATCGTATGCTTAATGGTAACAGCTCACTCCCCCCCCCCCCTACTACACTCCCAGTCTTTCGTTGTGGCTTAAGCGATGCGTACCGTGTGCGTACCATTTAACTACGGGACCAGTGTAAGTGGCACCTGCCCTTCTGTCCTCCCAGTCACTATCGTGGCTAAATCATTATTATTATTAAAAAAAAGAAGTGTGCATGACGTCATGTAATACTTGCCCTTGAGCTTACCTGGGTGTTTAGTTAGAAGGATAATTGTTAGAGCCAATTGTTAGTCGAGGCAACAATGTGCCAATTTCAACTTCTTTTCAGGACAACAACGTCCCAGTTTCAACTTCAAGCCAAAGAATTGACACACTCGCACGTTTTCATTGTTCCCCTTCCGGGGGTCGTTGCGGTTGCTTCATTTCTGCTATGAGACTTTGCTTTATAATGTAAGATTCTTACATTCATCTACATATGTATTTTACAAATAAATTCACGCAGTTCCCTATACTAATTTTATACAATGTAACATACGTAAGAGAATGGAGTACATAAGTTTTCACCCAGAAAGGGGAAAAAATATATCATGCAGTATTAAAATACATCAAGAAATAATAATAAATATCGTAGTAATATTTCATATCATCAGAAATTATAGCCGTAAATAATAGCTACAAAAGTTTTTTTAATCAAATAAATTATTTAAAAATAATTTTGGGTACTGCGTATATTACGTTCAAGACGTATTCTTCAGGGTTCCAGAACAAAGGAAAATTCTCATTTTGAGGGAAATTTACAAATTCACATACGGAAAAAGTTAGAAAACGAAATTCGAGAGAAATTCCTCGGCTGCAAAATATCGAATTGGGGAACTTGAGCAGTAAGCGGCATTCGATTCGTAATGCGTCTTTCGCTTCGGTTTCGTCCAAGGAGTTTCGTAAGGGATTTCGTCCAGGGAATTTCGTAAGGGATTTCATCGCTGCGTGATATGGAATCAATGTGACGTATAGCATTTTAATTGCGGCAGTTTGCAGCGTAAATTCAAAATGATTGCGTCGCCCGTTTACGTTCCAATTGTTTCAATAATAGAGAAATTTTTTTGGTAGAATAAAGGGAAATATCAGAAAACTGAGGAAAATATCAGAAAACTGAGAGGGAAAAACCATTGTTGTCTTCTGACATAGTGCGAATTGACGCATCAGCGTGATGGGTGAACTCAATAAACGCAATTATCGTATTTTTTTCTCGGACACTGAGAAAAGGATTCACGGACATTTTTCATCGGACTTACCCCCACGGGGCCATTCCTCTTCCTCAAAACATATACCACCCCTTGGGTCGTACATATTCCTCCCGGAAATTTTCTCCCTAGGAAAAAAATATTTATTAAAAAAATTTAGTGTTAATTTAAAATTACGTTGGAGGCTATATGACCGTAGTACACCTGGGAGAACTCAACTCCACGCGACGGGCCTGTGGATGTTGGCTTCGCTGCGCTACACATGAAGAACTGTGGGAGGCCAACGATAACATATCCTAAAGCCTCCTCCAATTAGAAAAGCCGGAAACTTACTGCCGGAATATACAAAGAATGAAATTGCGGTTGTGCGTTCGATGTATGGTTTAAATGCTGCCTGTGTACTCATATACGATAGGCCAAATACCACTTTTAAACTAATAATGTAAATAATGTTTGATGCAAATAACGAATTACTTTGTAAGTTATTTGTATTGTTCATGGAAAGTGTGTAGGGATGTAAAGTGCCCAGGTGAAAAATGTCCGGGGAACAAGTGTCCGGGTAAAGTGGGGAGTTTTTGTCTGCTGTCGCTTTTAGATGGGGGGGGGGGGGGATGATGTCCGGGGCACGGCCCGATGGTAATTTCTCCCGTTCGCTCGTAGTCGAGAAAAAAAATTTTATTAATGAAACGCTCAGTACGTGAGCATCCCTTTTTAATGTGCGGCTTTGGATGTGCGGTTTTTAACGTAGGAGTATTTTTCTTTGGTGTGTACGTGTTGGTATTTGCGCCCTAGTTTATATTGTTAACGCTGACAACGCAGGTGTAAATTACCAACAAAAAACGAAGACGTCCTAACTCTTGATTTAACGAGGCCTTTCCCCTCGTTGTTTATCGAGAATTCCTGTTTATCAATCCCCCCCACGCTGTGAGCCAAATATGTGTGTCACGACACGTTGGCCCATAACTATAACTAAAATAACAACAAGGCAACTCTTTCTTCATCTTCGTCACGTCACGATAAACGAAAGGTGCACCCAATATGTCCCATCCTGTTCCAAATTCCTTGACGTTCCCGTTGTTGTAGTTGTTTGTTATCAGATTTATGTTGTGACTCGCGCCTAGAATCCTTTTCCTTTTCATTGGTCAATTAAGTCAGTCCACAATAATTGTTTATCGTCAAAATGATTGTCGCTCCAGGCGAGACAGCCAGAATACCAACATGAAAGAAATCGTATAAACCAGCGGGATAATGAAGTCTGGAGTCGAAGAGGAGGAACGCCCTACCTTTGCCTTTAGAGTAGGTTACAGTGTGAGAAGAGTAGTTAGGGGAGGAGAGGGGCGTGGTGGGCTAGCCCATGTTTAAGTACCAACAAATGTTTTCAATTTCGGTGTAATTTGTTTTTAAAGTTGTATTTGTTTTATGCGCTGTTTGCAAAGAGATAGTAACTGTAGGTAGCAGAAAGACCGAAAAAAAAAAAAAACAACCGAGAGTACGGGTAAACGGATTTTCTTGAAATATGAAACCTGGGAAATTTACATTCCAAAATTTATCTACCAAATCAAAATTTTATCAAAAACGGGCGAATGTTGCAGCCGAAATTCAACATGTAAAAACGTTCGAGTTCTAGCACTAACACTCAATAGAAGCAGGACGGAAAGCCAAATGGGCTCATAAATACAGATGCAAACCTATTTTCATTGCATTTTGGACTTAAATGTCAGACTTCCTGAGCTTGAATCCACGAACTTTGAGACCAAACACCGGAGTCCTACTCCTCATCCATACTGACAATGATTGACCCTCGAGTGGGCAAACCAATCTCGTGCTGCGCACTCGATGGACTTGCCCACTCTCGGGCCAATCACTATTCAATTCCCGTTCATGTCTGACATTTAAGCCCAAAAGGCAATGGAAATAGGTTTGCATTTGTATTTATTAATTAACACACAAGGCACTACTCGAAACGATGAAAAATATGGGCGCTGTAGCATGACACCACACGACGATTACTGGCCGAGCGAGCGAATCGAGAGATGTCGAATACTCGACTGAATTTTGATTTTGTGTGTCTCTTTGTCTGTGTGTTTGTGTCTTTGGGAAACGATAACGTTCGTAATTTTGTTGAAACTAACTTGGTTGAAATTTCACGAAAGGGATTTCTGGTGCACAAAATTCGTGAGTTCAAAGATAAACGTCCCTGCTTCAAATATGTTAAGAAATATTTGCCGTTTCCGTTGGACGGCTGAACCGATTTTTAGCAGGGGCTGTAGTAGAGCACGATCTGTGCGGCTAGTGGCCCCGAGCACTAAATGAACAACACGAAGCCGTCTGCCATAATATACCATAGTGAACGTTCTTTTAGTATGTGTCGGAAGAAAACGGAAAATAATTAGAGCGGAGCTCCGTTTTTGAATTCACTCTTACACACTCTAATGTTTATGAATTCACTCTAAATCATGACGTGACGAAGATGAGGAAAGAGTTTCCTTGTTATTGCGATTTGAGTGAAATGTGAGCAAAACAATTTTAGTCCAGTACTGCGCCTCCCTTCGACCCCCCCAAAATCAGGGGAAACTGTCGGTATTGGTCTAGGAAACCTCGAAAAATCCTGGAATTTCATCATGAATTTTTGAAAGCCGCCCTGTTATTTTTAACTACTGTGGTTCTCTCAGACGGGTAGGGACAATTTTGTTAGAAAATTCTTTGGATCGTTTAGGGAACGTTCAAGTATTACGTCATCAAGAAAATGCCATATTCAAACCTCTTCCTCGTTATCAATCATCATCAATTGTCCAACGCCCCCCCCCCCTTTCCAGTATTACGCCATTTCGAACTTTACTCCCCCCCCCCTCCCCAGTAAGAGGTGTTTTCCTGCATATCCACAGCTTTCTGAGGACTTCGTGACTTTCCCCCCTTTAAAATTTTGTTTTACTTGGGTACCGGTGCTTACGTCATCAACTGTCCAGCTCCCTCCCTTCCCCCGCCTCCTTTGTCAGTAGTCGTCACCAGTAGGCGACCCCCCCCCCCCTCCCCGATGACGTAATACTTGAACATCCCTTACACGCCACACTCGATGAGCGCGAATCAAATTCGGGAAACTTTTTCTTCTAGAAAAATTGCCCCTCTCCATCTCTATGGCAAGCCTTTCCAGCTTTTATTACAGAATTACGTCATTAATTCAATTACAGATATCTCGAATTCAATTACAGATATCTGCAAATGTTTTTTGATGGCTTCAAAGAATTACAAATATCTTTAAAAGAATTGCAGATATCTTCAATTGAATTAAAGAGATATCTGTAATTCTGTAATAAAAGACGGAATGGCTTGCCATGCGTCTCGAGATAACCATAACCTCAGCAGTGGAAAAGATCGTTAATTAGACTATTTCCTTTTTTCTCCCCGAACGAAGAGGCGCGGGATGGTACCAGACTTTAAACTTGGGGG
>JAHWFP010176840.1:29783-48599 GCA_023313725.1 Lithobius niger
CCCCCCCCCCCCCCCTCCCCAGCCTCACTGCCTGCAGCTTCATCGTTTTTCCTTTCTTTTTGCGCAAATTTACGATCTTTGGCTTTACTAGCGGTGAAACACACTTGACAAACATTTGCCTACAAACGTGGTTTCTTCCAGGTTCATTCCATCCAGTTCGTTTGTAGTTTTTCATGTACCTCCGAAAACGTGATACAGGGATGCGGTCAAAACTGTTTAGCGCCACTCAACACCAGATGCGTTGGACCTACTTATTATTAAAAAAAACAAAAAAAAAAAACATTAAAGAGGCCTTTTTAGCATTAAGCATACTTAAACATGATAAAAGGGCCTAGTTTAAAGAACGGCCATCAAAATTGGATAAGGAGTTTCGAAAAATTTGATTCTGAAGTATCAAACTTAATCACGTCTTCGTTCATGGGACATCTGCCTACGTCCCATCCTCGTCGCCAATGAAGTGCCCTGGTTCAGGGTCAGTAAAGCAAATGACCTAAGTTAGGCTAACAATTTGGCAGCGCCACATGGTGGATGCACCCATCTTTATATCAAGACAAACGCTAGTGTTTTGCCCGTCAAGATAAAACTATATATATATGAGCATGGCGACCACTTGGAGTGTCTTTACAACAAAGGTAGTTTGGCTGTTTTCAGCCATCTGAGGATAAATAACAATGCGACAGAAACGGCTGGAACTTTTGGAACGGGAGACTTTGGCCGCCTGACAACATAAAAGTCATTATTAATGACACAGCTTACCGTTATCTTGTTGAAAAAACGACGTGAATAACGTTGATATTTGCCTCTTACTACTGACTGGGTACCAGTAACGCTTTTTTGTATCACAAAAATAAATTCTTCCACGCGGTGAATAAAGCTGGTTCTTAGCTCATTTCACAGGTTTTGCTCTGGAGATGAGCCCTTTTCATAAGGCCTCTTCTAATTGGTTCAAGGGTTACGGACCTCTAAACGACTAAATTGATTGTTTTAAACATTGTTCTTGTGCAACAATGCCAAACTCAACATTAAATAAATCCGTGCATATTTGTAAGGAGATATTGCTGCAATACTAAGAAATACTATCATATGACAAAAGGTGACTGCTGTGCTCAAAATGTAGCCAACAAAAAAAATAAAATAATGGACCAGAAAACTAGATGCGTGTTTTCATCTAATAATTACTAAGAAAAAAAAATGGATTTCATCAATTTGGACCAAAAATATCTGATATCTACCCCAAAACAAAGCTTGTTAAGGATTCCCGCCATGCTTTTCGGCAGTGTGAAGGAATAATTGAAAATTGCGCAGTAAGCAATTTTCATATATTTCATTTAACCTTCGAACTCTTACTCGGTGGGATTAGCTTGGCGAAAGAGCTTGGCGTTTGATATCACGACTTCACACGGCCGAAAAGCTTGGCGGGAATCCTTAACAAGTTTTGTTTTGGGGTAGATAGACTATTACAAACAAGAAGTACAGAAATGCACAACCAGGGAGTGGTGCGTAACTATAGTTATCGTATAGAGAGATAAGTGCAAGGTGCACTATATTCCACAACAACTAATAGATTTAATACATAAAACTTCACCAAAAGCTGGAGGAATTTCAATTATTAATGGTGGAAGACTATTAATGGACAAATTTAACCTGTTCATACGTATGAGTTCTCAGGGATCTTTGAAAAATCTTCGCCAATCCTTGAAAAATCTTTGAAAAATGTTCGAAGAAAATGGTTCGAAGAAAATAAAAAATTCACATAACGGTAGCGTTTCATCCACCTTTATTTCTGATGCTCCCGCTGATGTGACATTTTCCTAATAATTATTTCAATTGGTTGTGCTGTTTCGGAGGTGAGGCTCTCTGAACGAACAGTTTTATTGTTGCATATTGTTTTAAACGGTGTCAGTGGCCGACAGTGCCGGTCAGGTAACGCTTTTGTGAATACGTCTATTCAATGCTCTTTACAGACTCAATCATTAGTTCTGTTAATGACTATCCACCCAAAACCAAGAGAAAGGTTTCTCTGGTACAAGAGAAAGAAAAGTTTCAAAAAAGGGTCGGCCTTTCAAGGTAGTGATATCATTCAACCAGGGAAAGGCCGCCACGGTTAATCCTATTAGCCAAGTTAATCGTACCGACTAATAGTTCGAAAGTTAAATGAAAACTAGAACATTGCTACGAGCGGTAGTAATGTTCAAGTTTTCATTTAACGCCCAAAGTATTATTAGGTACGATTAACTTAGCTAACAGGATTAACCTTGGCGGCCTTTCCCTGGTTGAATGATATCACTACTTTGAAAGGCCGACTATGAGGAAAAAGAGCACATTGGCAGCAATGTGAACAGCCACTTAGGAGGTTTACAAAATGTTTTATAACGGCAGATATTAGCTAACTTTAAAACTCTTTACGAAAGATTGGCAGAATGTGAGAATTAAGAATTAACTAACAACAACGAAACCTCAAAAAAGTAAACATTCGTTTATTTAAAGGCGCGTAAGTTTTTAGGAATTAAAAGAAACTATAACATGCTAAATTAAAACGAAACAAAACAATTAGTACCGATATAATCAAAAAGTAAAGAATGCATACAAATGTGAAAATATGGTCAAACCAAATAGTACAGTGAAATTTCGTACCTGACTTTGCCCGAAGAATAAAAGGGTGTGTCTAAGTATCACCAATTAAGTCACGAATTAAGAACACAAACACGAGCCTAGTTGATGTTTAAAGTATTAGTCTGGGGCAAGTTTCATTCTGTGGGATCTTTGAGTAAGTAAGTTTGAGATAGGTCTCAATTTCTTAGTTTCAATGTCAGGAACAAGAATATCAATGGTGATAAGCTCAAAAATTGTGCTGAGGCCTAAAAACAAAATGGTCGCCAAAATGGCCGTCACAAAATTTCAAATATTTGTATAAGGCCTACAAGAAAGAAATTAGTATCAAATAATATATTTTTGAGGTCATAGAATTAAACTATAATATCATAAAGCATGCCCGCTGTCCACAGGCGGAGCTATTCAACATGGCGTCCAACAGAACAAAAATCGTAAAATTGTTCTACATTGATGAAGGAAGCGTCAAATTATTGTTTTTGTTGTTGTATGTGGTGTAGAATGCAAGTCAACTACAAGTCGAATACAAGTCGGTCCCCTCAGTATTGCACAGCAGCACGAGAAACAACGTTAGATTTAACACCAAACTTCAAACGTGTCTGACGTCACTGCTCCCATTTCGCGCCACTTTATGATTCTTCCATTTCACTGTCTGTTGATTTTGCTGATGTATCGACACAAAATTGGATTAACAAACGAACGAGTACTCATCAAACGTAAGGATGACACCTCCAATTGTTTTAAAGTGCACGGAGCTGCTTAAGTCCAATCATCAATGCGATTGTTAATTAGCAGCGTTTGTTATAACGTGTCATCAGACAGAGAGCGCCATCACAATGGGCGTCGTAAGAGCACGCCATTGTTTTGGTTTTGTAATGACATCGCCAATTCTCATCTTGGGTAGCTGCTCATCATGAAGATGTTTTTTGGTGAAAGCCACCATCTTGCCTCACCAATATCAACCAACAATGTTTTGGGTATGTATACCTGGCAAACAAACTTCTCTAAGATGTAGTACGCCAAGATTTAAAAGCCTCTTTCAGTAGCTTTACATCCCTATCTGTCGATTTTTTTATCATCTGAGAGGATTTGTGGTTTTAAGTCCCCATGTTTGCTGAATGTATCCCTGCATATTTTTCAGTTTCTTCAGCAGTACGGGTCAATGCAACGTCTGCTAAGAAATAACCTTAGCCTGACTCCATGAGAGTAATTCCAGCAAGTCCTCCTTGCATTTTCATCCTTTTCATTCTCATGTTCAACTGCTTCGTCAGCCCCAAAGACGGAAAACAATAAGTTGACACCTACCTCATATGCCTACCTGGAACAATTCTATGATTTTTATCTGCCTGCGAGGCAACCATATTGCAGCATAAGAGGGGGGTAAGCTATTTTTGTTGAATGGCTCCACCTGTGGACGTCAAACACGTTTTATGACAGTTTATTTGAGTTATACGCCCCAAAAAACCAATAATTTGGCAACTCACGTCGCTACGGGAACAATTTACGAATTTTATCCGTGACGTGGCCATCTTAGACGCCATGTTGAATTGCTCCATCTTTAGACAAAAGCATGCTTCATGATACTAAAGTTGAATTCTCTGATCTCAAGAACATATTATTTGACACTAATTAATTTCTTGTAGGCCTAATACAAGTATTTGAATTTTTGTGGCGGCGATTTTGGTGGCCATTTTGTTTTTAAGGACTGCAAAATGTTGATGTTCGTTTAGTTGAGTTATACACCCCCCAAAAAATAATAATTTGGCAACTCAGTCACTATGGAGAACAATTTTACGTTTTTTGTTCTTGACGTGGCCATCTTGGACGCCATGTTGAATAGCTATATATGTGGACACCAGGTACGCTTTGTGATGCTATAGTTTTATTCTCTGAATTCAAAAACACACTGTTTGACACTAATTTCACAAATACTTGAATTTTTTTTGCAGCCATTTGGTGACCATTTTGTTTTTAGTCCTTTACACAATTTTTGAGCTTATCACCATTGATATTCTTATTCCTGACATTAAAACTAAGAGATTGAAACCTATCCCAAACTTCCTTACTCAAAGATCCCACGGGACCTTATTTTTGAACACTTGCCCCTCGACTATATGGTTTAACTGAACCAAGTAAAAAAAAACAAAAAAAAAAACAGAAAAGGAACATGAGCTTTCATGCTAGGTTTCAGATCCCACAATGTTGCAGCAATGTTAAGGCCTCGTGAAACTTTACTGCTGTCCTCAACCATTGCAACCACCAAAACAAAATGTTTTGAATGTTTGAAGTTTTCATAATCTCGTACGTAAACTAATGATTGGTGTCTGCTACGTGGCTTAACAGCGTTACTGAAAAAAACTGTAAAAATCTAGTCGTCACATCATCAATATTGGTGATGAGCTGAAAAGAGACGACGTGACTGAAGAAAACGAAAATTTTAATAAAAAAAAGGAGGATTTTAGTATGATGTGTGTATGGCTACATTCGAAGCTACGTAGTTTTAAATTTAACCAGTATAAGAAACATGCGTAATATTATATTTGCAGTGCTTCTCTTTTTGTTGGTTGCATTGGTTGAGGACAGCGAAAAGTTACACGTTAACGTAAAATTTCAGCAACATGGTGCTGTGTTCCATTGCTGTTTTGACTTTTAGTGTCCGCGGTCTATTTTGAGTTCGCCGCAGAACGAACACAGATAATCGATTGTATGTTTTCGATAGCAGAGTACCTTGTTGATATCCTAGATGGTTACAAAAACAATGGCAGCCATCGATTAAAGCCGTTCCCTCCAGGAAGACGTAGCCACTCGTAAAATACCTACAGGACTTAAGATACGCCGCGCACACAGTAGGTTCACTTAACATGAAGCGAGTTCGTTTTTGTTTTCTAATATTGTAAAAACGTAGTCGGCTAGCTCCTCTCATGCCCACGGGAAATCTCCCAGATGCCGATATAATATGGTCACTAAGTAGGGACGATTGGTAAAGGTTAGGTTACAGTGGGTTTCTTTTATTGCGGAGTTATTTTTATTGTTATTTTCATTTATTTTTTATTGTTAAAGTTTTCTTTCTGGTTTTGAGGTTTGCTAAATAGTGACGGCCTTGGCTTACTTCTTGGAAAGTACTAATATAAACCTAAGCCGGAATTGAAGTCGGTTTATTCGGCGGCGGCGGCGTTCTTGTGTAAATAGGCATTACGGGTTCAGGTTCTCAGGGCATACATACTGTACACATATCCAGTTTGTTTTCTTACTTTTGTATGTCTGTAGGATTTGTTTTATGGGGAGCGGATTGTGACTACTGCGGGTAGGTGATTTTTTTTCTCCCCATTCTGAGTCGTCTCCTAGATGCCGTAGGAAATCGATGTCATTAGGGACAGACGACAGTGCCGCAGCTGGCTTTTTCGGGGTGGTGGTGGTGGGGGGGGGGGGGGGATGCAAGGGTAAAATGTGGGACGCCCACCCTCAAAAAAATTCAAAGGGAGGTGCAAGGGTAAAATGTAAGACACCTTCCCCCCCCAAAAAAAAAAACTAAACAATTTTGGGTTTATGGTTGTGCCCTAAATTTAAGTTTGTGCCCCATTGCCTCCTGGGCGTGGTACGTGCTTTACACCCTTTCCCACTCTTCTGCCTCCAACCTCCCTTAATTGCGACGACCGATTCCGTAAAAAATGTAAGAAGGCTTTATTAGTAAGCCTTAAGTGGCACTATCTTGCAGAATCTGGCAAAATTCTAGCGCTATCTATAAGTACTATCAAGAATTTATAGGGTTGGGGAGGAGAATTTGTAACTCTAAAAAGCCTCTATTGAAACGTCGTAGACCCATTCCAATTAGTTCCATCAGAGTTTTCAGAGGGCGCCACGTGTACCATCTGGTAACTTTTGCTCATTTTTCAGCCCCAAATCTAAAATAAACTAAATTACAACTAACCTAGACTAAATAATAATTAAATGCAAGCTAGTTTCATTTAGTTCAGTTGAATTTTAGGCTGAAAACTGAGTAGAAATTCCCACATAAAACTCGTGGCGCCCTCTATAAACTCAGACTGAACTAATGCCAATGTATCCAAGGCGTTTCAGAATGGGTCTCAGTCACAAATTCTCCTCCCCAATCCGGAGGCAGAAATGGGTGCGACGTGCGACTATGTCGCAGATAATCTGGCACAGTCGCAGACAAAACGTGCCATTTTGACCAAATTTCTGCTGTCTCGCCAATTTTTGACCGATTTGGACATTCCAATACACCATTTTAATCGTCTCGACGAGACCTTTCCGTTGGTGGAGAAGCCATATCAATAGAATAAAGCACTGAAAAGTTATTCAGTAAAAACCAATACATATGCACGTGTAGCCATACGAAGATTAGCTGCAGACAATTTTTCCCTGACAATTGGTGTCGCAGACAGTGGCAGAAAATTCTGCTTTAGGGCTCAGCAACTCTAGAAATTCTTGGTACTATCTTAGCACTTGCTTGCATCAAGTACAGGAATGCATAACGCCATTTCTTTTAGCGAAACAAACACGCCACGAATTACTGACAGCAAATTTGGTACGTCCTCGTGCATCTGGGAGCGAGCAGTAGAGGTTAACGGTGTTGCTGCCGGTAGATGGCGCCACGGTATTTTCATTCGCTTTTTTCAATCGGTGATAGTACCACTTTAACAGGCAGCCGAAAATCTGATGCGACGCCGAGTGGTATGGGGTGAAAACGGCGTCAGTGTCTTAACCACTTTTAACTAGCGTGATTTTGACGACCTTTGCAGTGACGGGCTGGGTCAACCCGGAAATACTTTACCACTCCCACGCCTGTTAAAAATATTAAAACGAATTCGTATCAACCGGCCAAAGAAGAAGGGATGGCGTGAAAACCCTTTCCTTCAGATCAACCCGTTTCATTAGAGAATCCGTCTTCGATCGCCGCTTCCCTCCTTCGCTTCGACGAGGTTTAATTAGACCGGAAATTCGATAAATTCTCAGCCATTTTATGCACACGCATCCAGACCACACATTGCGGTGTATCGAATAAATCGACGTATCCCATGCATATCGATCTGTTCAAAGTCTACTTTGCAATGGATATATTTGGCTTAGGACTGAATGTGAAGGTGCCGGAAGAAATTGAAGTTGAAGGGCCAGACTTGACGACCAGTGGGAGATTAGAAGTTCTTCCTGCAGGACCTTCATTCTCTTAAAGGTGCCTGCTTCCATGTTGCCTTTCCTGTTTGACTTAGTTTTTCAAAATTTTGCCCCCCCCCCCCCCCCCTACGTACGAGACGGTGTTGCTATACATTCATTCACACGTATGTAAATTTTGATAAACTAGTCCTGGAACTAACCTATCCTCAGATTTTCCCCTCCCCTAAGACTACTTCTGCTTCTGAACATTACTTTGCTGTAGATGACGAAAGGCCTACAGATATCACGTTTGCTTAAATCTACGTCATTAAAAAGCGCATTAAGATATGTGTGCGTCCTTATTCGCCTACACCTCTGGACTAAATCTAAATCTAACAATACTGTTGCTGATTTCACTCTGCTCTCTGGTCAAACATCAGCGTTTATGAAGTTCGGAGGTGCGCGGATTAAGCGAGCAAAGCGAGTTCACATACAGTAAACCTCTTTTACTGTATGTGTACTGCAGAAAAGATAAGCTGTTCGACGAATGAACTATGAGCAACAACTTGAAACAGCAATCGTCCTAGTAATTGGCGGAGCGAGCGAGCGAGCGAAGCGTAGCCTATATAACGGACACCAAATTGCAAAATGTTGGTTGGTTGGTCCGTTGGTCTGTTGGTTGCACATTTTTAGTCTGGGTGGAGCCCAAACGAAAGATCGGATTGGAATGAAATATGGTACAACGCTTGGAACCCCAAACAGTATTGCTGTGACAAAATTTGACGTAAATCGAACAATTATTACGGGAGAAATAACAAATTTTCGAATTTATTTCTAACACTCACCATTGTAAATTTGGAATCGTGAATAGTTAAGGAATTCCGACGAAGCATACGAAGCATTCCGACGAAGCATAAAAAAAAAGCCAAAATAAATCATCGTAGCTTCCTTACAGCTAACAATCTTTTTTGACATAACTCAACGAAATAATAACATTTGATCATAACACTTTAACCACTAGAGGAAGACAAGCAAATGGGAAACAAACCAGAAGGATTCGTTAACGACTCACATTCGTTTCATGTAAATAAGAATGCTTGCAGGAATTCAGCCAACATGGCAACCAAAGTGGCGTTGACGCTATCAACGGGAATCTCATATTTGAAACATCAAATCGCCGCTGCAGGAGGAAACCGTTCATATAATACGACAGACACAGCAGACCACGTATTTATATCACAACACAGAACAATAATTTGGCTTCGTATTGTAATTTCAAGATTTCTAGATTGCTATGGAACCTACACTCTTCATCCCATGTTGCCAGAATAAATAAGCCTAACATCGAACCCAATAGGCCTAATTTCTCTACTGTTGTCGCTTACGAAACTAAAACAGGACTAACAATTTGGCTTAAAATTAGGATTTAGAATTATTTAAATTCTATGTTCATAGCCAAGCTAACACCGGCTGATCAACAATTGTAATAATTCCAATTTAAAAAAAATTAGCGTTTGGCGTTGCAGTACGTGCCAGAGGTGTGCGCTTCAACATTGTCGTAGAAGGCAGCGTAGAGAGCCGCGGATGTTTCGAATCTTTTGATTGTTGTGAAGTATACTATCGTTACTGGTGATTGTTAGCTTGCAATTAAATGCTTTATTGTTAATATTTTAAATCTAGGAAAGATACTCTGCAATAAATATAAACAATGTAAGCATTATTGACGGTGGCACGTTCTTTGCTAGCTTAACCACGGCGGCACGTTCTTTGCCAGCTTAACCACGGCGGCTAACGTTGTATTTTACAACGGCGGCGACGGCGCAAAGAGGCTGCAAATAACGAAACGGATACTAAATATGGGTGCAAACGAAAGTATCTTAAAATTAATATGAAACGTAGCCTAGCTAAAATGTAAAAAACACCAGCAAAAAGCTTCAGCTCAACTGTAGCCGAATGAATATTGCCCCGAGCTTTTTAAGGACCATTAGCAAACATTGCACAGCCATTATAATGAGAGGAAATACAAATTTAAAATAAATTTTTTTTCGCTCCGCCTACAATAGGCCCAAAGCCTGTTTCCTAGTCAATAAATCGGTTTTGTGTACCGACTAACCTACACGAAGCATGTATCTACGCCAGTAGAGCGAGCGAAGCTAACGATATAGCTTGTTTAGATGTAAAGATAACCTATTTGTTGTTGCCATTTCCTTTTTAAACTAACATTTGCTTGCCCAGCTTTTTAACTTCCTTTTCCACATTTGTCTTAAATTTCCGAATCTCTAAGTAATCTTCAGTCCCCGGATGCTACTGTGGGTCTTTGTTTATGTGTTCTCACGTCAGTTTCATTGTCTTCATTAATACTTCTACGTTGGGGGAAAAACAAGATAATTGTGATGAAAAGTAGTAGGCGTCAATAATAGATGTTTCGCGGGCGGCAACTCTTTTTATTCCTCGGTCCTGAAATTGCGTGAGTTTTCATTTTTATTATCCACTCGTTTTGTTAATTCGGTGCTAGTGTTATGACGTCGTCAACCACGAAGTTACAGCATGCGATTTCTCTTAACGGTAATATGTTTCAATTTGTGGCCACTCGATTTCTTACTTCAGCGCATGGTGGCACTAGTGTTGATGGCTTGGATAATCGATGAACTATTACGTTCTCGTATACCGTATTTTCTCGATTATAAGCACCGGTGCTTATGATTTCCGTTACGGTGGAAACTCGGCGCTAATTCGAGGCACTCCGCTCTGAGACCCGGCGCTCATTGTTCTTGAGGGCCCATGTCCCTGGTTTGAGGCTGACCTGGGCCATCGCAGGCAATTTTGGGAAGAGAAGGCCCCCTGTGATGCCTCGTGCTCATACCGATTGTGGAATGTAAGAGATCCTAAAATTTTCGATTGAAATTACCTAGCAAAATTAAATCCACCTCTCTTTCTGGCACCACGACTTTGGCTGAGAGCACGTCAAACGACAAAGTCGCAGCATCTGTTATGGTTTGAACTAAAGCAGTATCTGATCGCATTAGAACCTCTAACTTTCGTTTTCGGTTAAGGAAAACATTCTTGGCACCTAGCGCTTATTCGAGACAAGGCGCTTTCAGTTTTCTGTACAGCTGAAACGTCTGGGAAGAATACAGCAACGACTTTGTACGTAATTCCGTCCGCTGCCCTTTTCAACTCCGGAACGGTACCAGCTAGATACAAAAGTCGCGGGTTCGATTCCCTGCTCAGGCAGTCTGATATACGTATAAGTCCAAAAGGCAACGTAAATAGGTTTGCATCCGTATTTATTTGACCAATCTCGAGGCCATTGGCTTTCCGTCTCGTTTAAGCTACATAGACAAACGCAGCGTTCGTAAACGGCCTTGAATTCCTCAAATTGAAGGCTTGAAAAACCTTAAAAATTGTATTTTTTTTTGTTATCGGCGCCTTGAAAAGGCCTTGAATTTTGTGAGTGTACTTTGTTTGGAATGATGTTAGTGCCATACTGTAATACTAATTTAGGTAAACAATAAATAAATAAATACAAAAAAAAATTAAGTAAATAAACAGGGTTTCCACCAAAATACTGCAATCAATTTCCCTGAGTTTTCCAGAGTCGATAAGGTCATTTTCCAGCTGGCTATTTACCGTAATTTTTTAGGAAGGAATTTTTTTTCACACATCTTAACCAGTTTTGTGTTAAAAAAGCTGAAGCTTTTAGAAGGGAAATACATTATTTAAAATCTTAATTTTTTCCCTTAGTTTTCCAGGTTTTTTGTAAAAAATCGAGAGAATTCCCCGAGTTCTTCCTGAGTTTCAAACGTAGTTTAAAGGGATATACCTCCCAGCGCCATTTTTCTCGATCCACCACATCAAGTACGGCCCCAAAGGTCTATTTACTTACCGTTAATCTTTCCCTTGCTAAAAAACGTTTTAAAATTGGCGTCTAGGAGATTTTGTGTTGAATACAGGGGAACTTATGATGCCATGCTTTGCGCGCCTATAATGACCTTGAAGCTTTATCTGTGTGTGTGCAGTACTAATTTTAATAGTTTGCTAGTAATTACTATGAGATCAAAAATCTAAAAGACTAATGCAGTAAAAATTAAATATTCCAATAGATCGCCGAAGTAAAATTATAAAACACTAGCCTAGAAAATTATAAATTGTGATTGTAAAATGTGAGAATCATTCCGGTTTGTGGCGACACGATTAATGCGTTCACGCTGGCGTGTCTATTAGGCACAATGCCAACTGAGATAGTAGCTACGTTTTTTGCTGCGGGAACGAAGGACTACTGTCTCAGTTGACCTTGACTATGATAAAAGCGCGGATGCGATCGACGCTTACGTGTTATAAGGCAGGCGGTATGTTACTTTAAATTCCCTGAGCTTTCCAGGTTTTTCAGGTTGGGAACCCTGATAAACCCTCATAAACTCTGATATATAGAAATAATTTGTCACACAAATCCATTTCTTCCCTAAACGATGCTTCCCTCGGATTGGACTGCATACAGAAAGTGAGATCTGCCGTGCAGTGCGAGCAATTTTTTGCCAGAAGGGGCAGCTGAGCAAGTGCTTCTCTATTGGCTGTTAGACTCCTTCCTCCTCTTTCATTGGTGGAAGAGGGGGAAAGACGCAATGTTTGGTTTGTTCTAGTTTACAACGGTTTAGCTTCCTTCTGCAAACTAAGAGCACAATGATGCCAACGATGATATCCGGCAAAATACTGGAATTTAAAAGGGAATTTGAGGATCTACTGTGCAAAGAGCCGTGAAATTGGATGTGAGCTAGCCTTGAAAAAGCCTGGAAAATGGTTTCGTCTGTTATGTACGAACCTTGCATTCCACCATTAGATTTCAGCAACCAAAAATTAGTTAAAATTAATTAAAAAAAAGTATGAGTCGGAAGTGTCCACAAGTGACCGACCGGTGAGCCTATCAAAACTATGGAACTGTACCAGAAAAGAAACCAACGGTTTTCACCATTAGATTCAGCGTCCCAATATTAGTTGAAATGGATTAAAAAAAAAAACCCGCAAGTATGAAGCCACTTCCAAACCAAAACCTCCAACCTTCAAAATCAAAACCTCTAGATCTGGGGGTAACACCCTCAATCTGGCAACACTGAAGCGGAAGCGGAAGTGGCCCACAAATGACTGGAAGTGTCCTAGTGAGCCGATTATCTATGGAATTACACCAGATAGACACAATCTGTTTTCACTATTTTCAGTGTTATCAAACTGTTGTCGCTGTTTTCAGCGTCCAAAAATTAATAAAATGAATGCAAATAACCAGAAGTATGAAGCGGAAATGGCCCGTAAGTGGCGCAAGTGTACAGAAGACCGGTTGCGACATCGCTTCTCCCCCCCCCCCTCCCCCCCCCCTCCGCCAGTTTAATTTCGCGTTAGCTAAACTTTGGCGCGCCATTCGTCGAGACCCGACTCTCTTTCAAAGCCCGGCGCTAAATCGAAATATGTTTCAATTTTTAACTCGTTTTTTTAGGTAAGCGGACGGCGGCGCTAGTGTTGGTATTACGGCGAATCTAAAGCAAAGAGCCCTAAAGCCCTTGGCGTTAAGAGAGGCGCGAGAATGTAATCTGGTGAAATTGGTATATACCTAGCGGCGTGTTTGATGGTCGAACTCTAGAAACACGATGATTGTTTTTAGCTGTGCGTGTGGACGTATGCTGGGCGTGAATTTGTTTTGCGGGGGCGTCGGGAGACGTGGGATCAGCGTTTGTTGGTTCGAGACGAGGCCAATAATAACTCAAGTTTCGCTAGCTCGTCGGCCGGCGGTCGGTCGGTCTGGCCTGAATATTTTTTCTTCTTTTTTTCTTTCCGCCATCTTCCTTCCCGGCGCCGACCAAACTGACGATGCTGGATACGAGTTAAAGGCGATCTGACCCTAAAAACCCTCCCTCTCCAGCTATGTGGCTGATCCGGATCGTACGTATAAAACCCAGCCCAGCAATTTGTCACGCGCCCATCCAGGGCTTGATGGGCCGAAAGATTTCGCACGTCGTAAACGCCCACGCGTTTTATTTCTCTTAGCGTAAGGCGTGTGCGAAAGGTTTTCTTTTCTTTTCTTTTTGTTCCCCAAATCGAACTTTGTTTTCTTCCTAACGTATTTTTATTCATTTTGTTGCGAAAGAGAGAAAAATTTGGGGTGATTTTTGATCCTTTGAGCCCTATAAAATCCTAAGCTTGTTTTTTTTTCCAATTGTTTTTTTTTTTGTGTGAACGTTTAGGCAAAGATAAACTACTGAAAAAAAACTTAATAGGGTGTACCATTTGTGCGCGTTGAGTTGTTGACTACCTTAAAGAGACTTCATCTTGCTCTGTAACTAACGCAGTCGGTCGGCGTTGGAGGGGCGTCGGACGAACGTCTAACTAGAAAATCGTCTAATGGGATAATTGTCTAATATCTGCCTAAATAAAAAATCTGGAAAAGCATATCTAAACGGAATATCGTATAATGGAAAATCATCTGAACGGAATATCGCATAATGGATAATCGTGTAATGGATAAACGTCTAACTGGACAATAATATAACTGCGGTTTCTGATGTTATATGTATAGCCGCAGCGAGCGAGGCAGGGACATTAGATGATTTTCCATTATACGAATTTCCTGTTAGACGATTTTCCATTATACGAATTTCCTGTTAGACGACTTTCCATTATACGAATTTCCTGTTAGACAATTTTCCGTTATAATGTGTTCCGTTATACGTTCTTCCTATTATGCGATTTTCCAGTTAGACGAGTATCCCTCGCCCCGGCGTTGGATACAGACGACCAAGACGGATTAGATTAAAGCACCATGCCTCGCTGGAGAGCCGCGCTCTTTTCTCTGTCTGTCCTGCAGTCAACACAACCCACCTCCGCTTGACTGAACCAGAAGAGTACAATCATCATCATCAGCAGCAGCAATGCCTCCTGAGAAATTGTCAATGTCCTCCACGAGGTGTGGGGACCAGATCGGGAATGCATATTCCAAAACCGGCCTTCAAAAATACAAAACGACTTAACAGGGTTCTATGATTGCCGGACAGGAACCATCGTTGGACAGTAGCACCAACCTTAAATATACGGCAACAATGACCGAGGGTACACGTAGGTTTCTTACGTCGCTTCATCTTACGTCGACGTAGCTTACGTCGATGTAGTGCTTAGAGCGCTTTAAGAACCTCCGTGTACCCACCTAAAACCATTTCAAGTCGCTTTATCTCAAACCACCTCGATACGTCGACGTAAGGAGTTGAAGCGCTCTAACAACCTACGTGTACCCACCTAAAACCCATTTTCTACGTCGCTCTAAGGATTGCTCCCCTTTGATTGGTTGAAATGAGCGCGCTGAAACGTCACGAAATTAGGACGGCAACCTGTCACTTCGTTAAAACGAAGTCGAAAGCCAGCTGGCTGAATGGGGACTTCGCAATAAAGAGGGGCTTACTTGATGGGGGGATTAGATAAACGCGACGCAGGAACCCCCGCTGGCGTTTTAACTCACTTCAACTACAACCTCCGTGTAATCACCTCTTTCCTAAAGCGATGTGAGTTCAAGTCGACGTAAGGTAAAGCGACGTAAGATGAAGCGACGTAAGAAACCTACGTGTACCCTCGGTGAATGTGAAAACAGTCTGTAGACCTTATTCACGATAAAAACGTGGGTCACAAGTGAATATATATACAGGGTGGTCTAAAAGTCTGGTCACACGCAAATAACTGTCGATATAGTGGTCCTACGTTAATTCTGAAGACATTATTATTTCTAATGTATGTCAGATATGGGGAAGCCAATGAAGATATTTTCAATGACCTTTAAAACAGCATTCAAGGTCATCAGCATTCTATTTTCCAAATGACGCAAGATACAGCACAAAAGTGAATTACAAAGTTGTACGCGAGCGTCAAACATGACAAACTGCGAAAACAGAGCATAATTGCAATAATTATAAGGAAAACAAAACGTCTTCCCTGAACGTTTTTAACTGCCATGCAGGGAAACTTGGCATGCATGGCAGTTAAAACGTTCAGGGAAGACTTTCTTGCTATTTTGTTTTTCTTATGACTGTTGCAATTATGCTCCGATGTTCAATCTCTGTTCTCAGTTTGTCGTGTTTGACGCTCGCGTACAACTTCGTATTTCACTTTTGTGCTGTATCTTGCTCCATTTGGAAAATAGAATACTGATGACCTTGAATGCTATTTTCAAGGTCATTGAAAATATCTTCACTGGCTTCCCCATATCTGGCATACATTACAAATATGTCTTCAGAATTGACGTAGGATCATTATATCGGCAATTATTTGCGTGTGACTAGACTTTTAGACCACCCTGTATACTATATAAAGAAGTGCCTTCCCGCACCGTTTTTTAAATTTTTTTTCTTAGAAAAGTCTCTAGAAACCTCTTCCTTTTTTTAAGGTACCTTTGTTAAGTTTTCTGTTACTTTGTTGGTAATGGTCATTAAAATTTTAAGCAAGATCTGTTAATTAAAGATTGGATTAAGGTTTAAATTCTCGTGTTATTCATCTAAAAAAAAAGTTTTTTTTTTGGGAGCTTTGTGTCAATTTAATTATTTAAGACGGAGAACGAACGGCTTGGAAGAAGTTAAAAAAATCGTCTGGAGTCGACCGACCTGCCCACGAAAGAAGGGATATAAGGGTAGCGGATAGGGGGTGTGCTAATCCCTTCCCTCCGCTAGCTTTCTACCTCCCCCCCCCCCCCTAATGTGGGTTCAGAGATGAACTCTCCCACTCGTTCTTAAAACAGCCGGACACTTACCTCACGACACATTGAAGTTTAAACAGCGATCGATTGGTCCCAACTGGCCACCTTGTTGCAGTTCCTGTTTTACTAAAGCTTATTACAGCATCAGTGGCGACTCTAAAATAAAGTGGCTGGGAGGAGAAGGGGGGAGGGGGCCACGGTGGAGCCCATTTTGACTTCGGTGGGCATTTGTTTTAGGTCGAGTAAAACTGCATTACGATTATCATAAATTCACCCCTCCACTTCCAATTGCGATTGAGTTGAGTTTGAGTTTATTGTTATTTAGAAGCAATATACGAGGACTGTTTTAAAAGTGACAAACCCACGCACCACAAGAGCAGAAGCACAAAAATGCAAATCAAACTAAAGCCCTCTCCAGACAGACGGCAATTTCTTGCGAAGCGATGCGTTACTACGTTCTTACAAGGTCAAAATTGCTGCACTCTAGTAGTGAGTGTGGCGTTTATTGACGGACATTGACGTCTTTGGTAAACCATCCTGCGACGCCATGCAGCCACGAGCAGCCAGACTGGTGAGGACTTAACAGTGATGAAGGATATTTCTAACAATCAGGATTACATGCGAGAAATTATGTAACAAACATATAAACGTATGTTCCGAATGGTTCGACCCTTCAAATGAGTAATATCAACACACCAAAACATTCGCCAACTTAATCGCACCGACTAATACTTTGGACGTTAAATGAAAACTTGAACATTGCTACCGAAAGTGGCAATGTTTTAGTTTTCATTTAACCTTCGAACTATTTATTAGTCGGTGCGATTAGCTTGGCGAATGTTTTGTTTTGTTGATATCACTTCTTTGAAGGGGCCGAACCATTCGGAACTTGGCGGTCCCTTTTACCAGTTTTGGTTTTTATATGATCAGCGTTACATGCGAGAAATTATGTAACAAACATATAAATATATATATAAAAATCAATAAAATAAAAAAGAAGAAAAACAATTTAGATAAAATTGCAAAGATAAGAGCAAAAAAAATAATATAAAAAGTCCAAAGAAAACACTAGCACAATTGTACTTTGCTGAAAGTAACGAAGAATGCAAAACGAAACAAACAACAATATTTTAAATAGAGAAAAAGTTAACTAATATTGAACATATTTTCTACGGTAGATGGATTTAGATCAAGAAGCAACCTGAACAAATGTTTCTTAAATGGTGACATCTCATTCAAACGTTTCATTTCTGTGGGCAAGGAATTATAAACTTAACTTCTACCCAAAAAGTAATTTGTGAAGTCTTTCCTTATTATCGTTAGGTATAAACGTATAAACAGGATTCGTTCCAGAAATGGTAATCAGTGACTTGACGAGTTCAGAAGTGAGCACCGTTTTTACAAAAAATAAGTGCGGGCAACTAACTGCCGGAATATACAAGGAAAACGTCCTGGGGAGGGGAGTGTTCCTCCTTGCCGCCTACCCCCCCCCTCTCTCCCATCTCCGCTAGCTGTGGCCTATGGGGCAAGGTAGCCTAATAATTAGCACTACCATTTCATGTGGAAGAGGGCCTGGGTTCGATCCTGACCTCAGCCACTCCTGGTATTTCCGGGAAGAGAGAAGGGGCCTGAGATGCCTCGTGCTCATGTCGATTGTGGCATGTAAAAGAACCTAGGAATTTCCGATTGGAATTGCCTAGCAAAATTGTCCCTCTCCCCTTCTGGCGCAATGGTTTCGGCTGGGAGCACGGCACAGTTACACCTAGCTGTGGCCTTGCTCAGAATTCAACCCAGTCCTCTATTAAATCTGTCCTTGACAATTCTCGCAAGCGTCGTGTTCAATAATTCCTTATGAATAAAGAAAGAAATCACATGGTAAAGGGTGAACGAAGCAAGCAGTCTGCATTAAAGACTGGCCTTGTGAGGATACGCAATACACATTATTGCATTATTTCTAGTGTGGAGGCTAAGAAGCAAAGTTGCTTTCCCTCCTCGTATGTATGTTTGTGATCTCTAGGTCACCACTGAGAAAGATTGAACAGCTACTTAGCCCGGCTGGAGTCTGTAGCCAGTACCCGCCCCGGTAGCGCAGTGGTTAGAGCGCCCAGCTGGTAAACGTCAATGAATTTTGCAATCGTACGACCGAAGAACGCCTATCACTTCTATTTCTTCTAGCCTCTTCTAGCATTGCCGATTTCCGCCAGTGAACAGCACGTTCTGGAAATTTTGACGAAATTGTGTGTAAAATTTTTCAGTGTCGCTGAAAATTGGCCCAGTGGTGGGGAGGGGTAGTACTAGGTTGTGTACTAAGTTGTGTACATTTCCAATTTTTAACCATTCGGCAACACTGTCTCGGGAACATCTAGCAAACTGGG
>JAHWFP010176841.1:109-22959 GCA_023313725.1 Lithobius niger
TTTAATAATTTTTAATAATTAACAATTTTATAATGTTTTAATAATTTTTTTTGAATTAACCATTATGAAATCTACTTTAATAACATTCATATGCATTGTTAGCCTAAGTATGATAGTTTGGCTGGGAAATGGAAAGAAACGTGAAAAATTTGATTTTTAAGATAAAATTTACGTTCACTCATGAATTACTGCAATACTATTGATTTTTGGCAAAAATTATATCAAAGCCAAATCAAAGTTTACTTCTTTATCTTCCATTTGACGTAAAAGAAAAATGAATTCCGCTTATTACGTCGGGAAATACTTAATTTCAAACGATCACCTACAAGCCAATAGTGCTTGCCAAAACCTTCTTTATTAATAACAATATTTTTATTTTTCTTACTAATGGTATTTAATTTTCATACGTAATATCCCAAGAGCTAAGGAAATTATCGATAATTTTTTCAACTCTAGTGTTTTGTCCCCTATAAACTCACGAGAGCAATTTCGGCAGACATTAATTTCCCGAATGCTTAGCACGAGGGAAATTATCTGCCAATAAATAGCACGTGTGAGTTTAATGGGTCAAAACACGAGTGTTGAAAAAAATTTGATAATTTTCAATAGCTCGCGAGGTATTTAGTTAGAGAATTTCACGTCATATTTCAGTATTCAGCACTCTAAATTTCGTATGCAACATTTAAAATTTTATAAAAGTCGCGCTTCCGTCCAAATATCGGCGCGCCGATTGGAACTACGGCCGCCAGGAATAAAATTGATATTCGCTGCCGCTGAAGAATTTTTCATTGGCGCACACCTCCAAACTTTTTACTTTAAACAATTCCATAATAATAAATTAATAAATGCAGTACATAATTTTATTTTTTCTAAAATTGCAAGAGTAAATAAAAAAAAAACAATCAAATACGGACTGTAGTGGAGCGTAATAAATTTCAAAACGGTGTTCAAAATTTGTTGTTAGGTTACGTTGACGTTAGGCCTAACGACAGGCGGCTTAACGGGTTTCGCTACCGGCTTCTACGTGTGATTGCAGGCGTTGCTAGTTTACGGAAATGAACGACACAGTGCGTATTTCGAAAGAAAGGCCTTCCGGACTGTTACTGGTAGGAAAATACATACTTTTATTTGAAATGAATTCAACAAACGTATCGTAACGTGTCAACTGTGTAACGTTTGAAGCGAGTGACTGCCAAAAGCGTGTCAACTTCAGAAAGCGCTCGCCATGTTTTGCACGGTTTACCATTACGCTGCGGTGACCAATGAAAGCTGCAGGATATTGCCTAACTGATTTAGTTTTAAATTTAGCCAATCAACATCGACTTACAGTGATAATCACGCAGTAGCTTTCAAATTTAGTACACGAACAAGTAAGCAAATTTTGGTCAGGGAAATTCTCCTAGTAATATTATTTAGCCTATTATTGCGAATTACGTTTGATTTTCATGAAGGCTCTGCATGACATACGTACGTCTGTAACTCCCTCCCTAATTGTTGGAATTTAATTTTGTTTTATTTAACCAGTATGGAATTTACTTTATTAACGTTCATAAGGATAGTTACGCAACGTATGATAGCTTGGCAGGTAAATGGTAAATGTTTAAACGTGGAAAATTGATTTTTATCACAAGGTTTTGCATACATACGTACGTGACATAACACACTTAACTACCTTTTCGTTGGAAAAGGAAAAGTCTTTAGTAGGAAGAATAAAAATCTAACGTCATTAAAATCGTTCAGTGTGTTTATTTATTTATTTATGTGTGTCCCCTTCTACTCCTCTTGAATAATGGCGTCAAAAATTGGAGAAAGGGTTTGAAAGAAAGCAAACTTCTCCGAATTTCTGGTAGGCGTTTTCTTAAATTTAAGTTTAGGTCCTAAATGTCCCAAATTAACGAAAAATGACCGTTTGCAACAATCAGCAACAATCACACAATATGTGGCGTCAACGATTGTTGACAGATTTGCTTTCGTGGAAGCTTCGAAGTTTTCAGAACGTGCAGCAACAATGGATTGGGGCAATGCTCAAAATGAAGTACGTGCAGTAAACGGATGTAAAGGCTGTTGGAGTTGATTTATAGATATTTAAAATGTAATACAGAGAACCCAGCAGTTAAATTAAATTACATTACACACGACATACGACAAAATTTAAATACTAAATATGAAATTGCATGTGCGCATGCGTGTTTGAACCACTATTTCTCTGGAAGTAAGGCACCTACAATGATGGGAGTAGGACTAAATTAAAGATTAATAAATTGCACTTAGGTTAGGGTGTATTATTATGACTGTAACTTGCTATTATGGCTCTCAAATATACGAAAAACCCATTAAAACATTTTATGTTAAGAATCAAATTTTTCACGTCTACTCCCATTTCCCAGCCAAACTATCATACTTAGGTTAACAATGCATATGAAGGCTATTAAAGTATATTTCATAACGGAAAATGAAAAAAAAATATTAAATTAAATCAATTAGTGGTGGAGTTACATTATTTTGAAGGGGGACCTCCAGGGATACTGAACCACGAAAAAGTGGTGGAGTTTGTAATTTCTTTCTAAGATATATTTGATTTACATTTTAAAATCAAAAAATCGTGGTATGCATCAGCCATAATATAAAGTGAACAATTTAGGCTCTTGGCCCATCGCCTGTATGCCTTATGCTGAAATTCATGACTACATTTGGGTGTAGTAGTCAGTCGCATATGGTATTTCACCCTTTTGACTATTATGTGACATTGCTGAGCGACCAATTACCCTCAGGCATCAACATAACCTATTTACAAATGCCTTTGATTTGTTTTGACCTCATACATATGCTTCAAATAAATATTTTATGGCCATGAGCCTAATGTATTGTTGGCTCAGTTTAGTTTAGTTTAATATTGTGTTATGTAAGTGGTACTTTTAGCAATATCTTGAGCTCTTTGCTGAACCATGGTCGTACGCTCCTATCTCACCGCACCTATATACATCAAGAGACAACAGACATCAACCATCATTTTACCCATTAAGAAACAACTTTTTAGCATAGCAAAGACATAACACGAGCACGAAGAATGGATCTGCCGTTTGCTGATTGGCATTGTTCCCGAATTACAATTTTTTAAAACAATGTGAAATGATCAAAACTTAATCGTTCAGGGTCCTGTAACTCCGGAATGGCTCGACCAATCGAAAAAGTGGTCTCTGTGGTGGAAAAAGTGGTTTCTGGCTGAAATCATGTTTCAAATTTTAGGTAGGTGCAGTAATTTTTTTCTAAAACGGTATCACACAACAAGAACAACAACAACAATAAGTGAACAGTTTTCAAATTTACGTCTGGCTCCCTACTTTTACTCTTGAACAGAATTGTATAAAAGTTGGTATAAATATACCTTCGATACCTATCAACTATATGGCCGAGTTTGGTCGAAATATATTGAATAGGAATGGAGAAATTAATAGTTTTAGTTTTGCTGGAGAAAAGAATTCAATCATATATATATATATATATATATATATATATATATATATATATATACCCACACATGGCATGATTATGCGCGATTACACAAATTCACTGGTTTGCGGTAAACCTCGTTCTTCAACAACCAAAGATGACGACGGATCCGTATTCCAGGGACAATGAGCGTCACTCATGGCTAACATTCGTCTGTTCGTCGATGAGAAATCCCGTTCGAATCGCTTAATGTATTGGTCTATAACTGACATAAACCGATAGGGAAAATATGCCGCCTGACGCAGCAAAATACTTGCAAGTCATAAAAGAAGAAACATATTTTAATTTTCGACGTCGTCTTGTTCACGGCACCATTTACCTTTATCTACTTACACTTCCAGGGTAAATCAACTCATACGACGTAAACAGTTTTTACGAGCCATTTTGGGCCGCCATTTTGAATTTCCACAAAACTTGATAGCAACTATTTGATAAGGATGTCGTTCTGATTATTCCTAACCAGTATTTTTGTTAAGTCTGATGAACGATATAAAAGATAAAGCGGCCAAAAACCGTTTTTTGGACGCTACTTTGGTCTTCCATTTAACATTTTTTGCAGCAGGCATACAATCAACTGCATACGACGTTCAGCTTGATTTCAAACAATATTGCTATGAAATTTCATTCGAATTGCTGTATGCGTTTGGCTATAACTACCTTAAATCACTCTTTGGACGCCATTTTGGCCCGCCATCTTGAATTTTTACAAAAGTTAAATGGGGTCTTTGTAATGAATACGTAATGTTATTCTGCGTATTCGAAATCAGTTTGTGTTCAATCTGATGAAGTATTTAGAGGAAAAAAGCCAAAATCCATTTTTTTGGGCGCCATTTTGTTCCACCATTTTGGATTTTTAGCAGATGATATAAAATCAAGTATATGCGTCATTCAGGCTTAGTTCGAAAAATATTCCTGCCAAATTTCATTTGAATCTGTGCACGCGTTTGGCCATGACGGTAACAGATACAGACAGGCAAAAGGAGATACAGACAAAAAGTGCCAACAAAGGCGAATTAAAACAAGACCTCGTTCGCCACGCTCTTTTGGTCAGTTAACACCTACATTCTCTACTATTGCTCGTTCGACTTCATGGTGCGTTTCGTCGCAAACAATATTTCGCCGGGAACCGCTGTTGTTTATTGAAGTAGACGGATTCAGATACAAAAAGTGCGACAAATTGGTGGTTTTTTCTCTGCAGCTACACGAAAAAGATGCTATTTGGCATGGAGTTATCAAAATGAAAAAATACCTCTTAATAAATTTGGCTATTGTTTTACAAACTACATGTTATATATGAAAATTAGGAACTTGAACATTTTTAAATTTGTTATTGTGTCATTCATAGTTGAAGTTTTAGTTTGACCATTTATGTCAGGCGGGCATGAACACAATGTGTGTGTATATCACCTTTTATAAAATTGGTATCAAATTCAGTTTTCCAAACACTTTGCTGTTCATAAGAACTTCATTTTAATAATATCGTTTAGTACTGAAACCAGCTTATACATTTTGAGATTTAATGAGTAATAATGCCAAAACTAGAAAAAACGTGTGGAATGTAGATGGTTTTCATAGCGCGCGAGTTGAGTAGTTCACCAGATGCCACCAGGTGTACGTGCGTGATCAAGAGAAACGCAACGGGGATTGCTCACGTTGTATAACCTTGTAATTTCAATTACAAGCTATTAGGCGCAGTGAGTGTGGCAGCGCGAGTTAGGCGCTGAATCTGAAGCTCTATGCACGTAACAAAGTGTTGCGCTGTGCAATCGATCCGTTGTCAATGAATGTATGATAGCTTACTGCCAATAGGATACCTTGTCGTCTACTTCCGCCGTGATATTTGTAGTAATTTTGTCAATAATTTGAATATAACAACTTTGTTAATTTTAACAATTCGGGGGGGGGGGGGTTGTGAGTATCACTCCTGCTAAAATAATGACATACCTGTATTGTATATATAATTTACAACACTAATGCCGGGAAAGAATCCGTTTTAGCTGCTATTAATTTGCTTGAACGTCATCCTCCCGTCTACAGATTACAGTGATTTCCCTCCATATTGTTTTTATTTTGAACTTGAGAGAAATGAAAGTAACGTCATATATATCGCCATATGCAAAAATTATGGTTGTAATGATCCATTACATGTCAATTTCACATGTATTCATGCTAATTATGTGATTAAATGTTAAACTGGTATATCGTATAATTTTATTTAAGATGACCCCAACAATGCCGATGACGACAGCGACTTAAGTCCCTGGCGCCGAAGGTGTCCTAGTCGCCTTCTTCTACCTGCCCGCTAAGTAAGCGGCGTGGTAGAATATGACGTTCGGCGGGATGAAGACTTAGGAACCTGTAGGCCAACCTTCAGGACTTTCCAGCAAACAGGCTAACCACAGTTTCCTGTTGGCTGTTGTATCTATTGTAAATTTTACTTGGGAAAATCTCGCGTATTTACTACCACCGATTACTGAAAAGTCATCAAATATCAATCGGACACTTGATATCTTAAATTCTTTATTTTTACAGCCGACGAAAATAAAACATTACCTAATTTATTTAATAGCAGTTCTCCCCAGTTGAGCTGTATTCCCCTAGAAGAAAGTTGTCTTCCCTGCTGGGCTCGTAATACTGCTCATGTCCGGAAGTGAACCAGTCTATAAATACGGAGCGCAATAGTGGATAATCATCTTTTCTCCTAGGGCAATTGCCGCGCGTGGTTGTTCTTGAGCCTTCCCCGCTTCATCACGATCCTTGCTCCGCTTCACGATGCGTTTTCATCTCTACGCTCCGCGAAGACCTCATGGACTCACCTGTGATCCTTTCGGATGCTGACTCTTCTGAGCCCTGTCCTCGTTCCGCCACGATTCCGTCACCTGGTGCCTGCGATTCTTCTTCCGCTGTTGATCCTGGCTCCTGAATAGGAACTAGGATCCTCGATCCCGCTCCTCATGACCCCGGGTCATCTCGCAGCAACACTATTTTAAATCCCGTTCAATCCAAACCGAGGCTTGCTAGACCTTCCTATCCTCGATCCATTCAGCAAGACTGTCCTCAATCTCGATCCACCCGGACCTGGACCTTCTAGTGACAACATCATTCTTCGCTCTGCTTCAGAACCTTCAGATGATCCGCCCTCCTCGAAATCCTCCTTATTCGATCTTTCCTTGCATCTTATCACACTTACCGCAAGAAGAATGGAGGGGGGGCTTCAAACCTAGATGCTTCTCCAGGACTGCTCGGCCGATCCTACCCTCTTCGATTACCACCTATCCTCTCGGAGCACCTTTGCCTACCTCACCAACTTTTACTCGGCCGCTCCACTTGCTCCACTAGCGTCAGGGCTGCTCTTAGGACAAAGGCTAAAGGGAAGGCAGGAACAACGGATGGTGGTGGCGTAATTGTCGGGAAAGCTTGACCAACGATCCGTGGAAGCGGAGAGCCCTGTACAGGCGGATCAGGAGCAGCTTGAAAAGAGATAACAATGGTTGTTGTCGCTGTTCAGAATGTTGCGTAGAGATAGATTTTGTCTTAGTTTGCAGAGGGGCGAGTGGAAGTTGTGCAGTCTTTATACGAGCTCTCATCAAAACTGGTGGAGCGGAATGATGTTTAGAAGGTACGAGGGGCGGAGAATTGAGATGATCTGGTAACTGCGAGAAGCGGATCGGAGGATGGCGTGATATGCGGCCGCTGTTGCTTGGATGGTGGACTAGAGGAAGGATTGAATGGGGATGGCCGCTTCGAGATCTGCTTAGCAGGTTTTGGTAGAGTCGATGGTAAAGTCTGTTCCTGTTGAACCGACGAAGAGGATCGAACTGGTTTGGTAGTTGTGGAGAGCGGATTAGGAGCTGTTGGACGATGATGTTGCTGTTGTTTTGATGAGACTTGATTGTTTGCAGAAACGGAAGCATTGGAGGCCTGACTGTCGGCGGCATTCTTGCGCTCCCACCGAGTGGCGTGCTGGGGGATTGTAGTTGCTTTTTCCAAATAATCTTCCATTGGGATGGTGAAATATCAATGCAGATGGGACAGCGCTTAGAAAGTCCGTTACACTCACGGTGGTATTGGCAACAGGGATAAGGATCATATTGTGTTTTTGCGATTAACCCGATGCCTTTACAAGGTGGTGGTGCAGGCACGTTTGGAACAATGTTTGGCGGCACGGGATCTTCAGAGGACGAAGTGTCAGACATGGCAATGAACAAGATGGTTGCACAATGGGACGATCAGAGCGCGGGAAACAGCGCATGAGGAAGAAGCAGGGAAAGACTCCTAGCGGCGGCCTGAGGAACTGAACCACGTATTTATGATGCAGAGTGGAAGAACTGTTGGACCTGTCGGAAACAGGAGGAGGATCGGCGGAAGCATGAAGAGTGAAGGGTTGTGGCTTCTCCCCTCGCTCCCCTCCCCTCCCTTCTCACGGTGGTTTGAATCTCACAGTCAAAGACTTAGAAAATGTGGATATTAATATACGATTCGTTTTGGCTATTGCCGAAGACTTCGCCAAAGAACTTAATTTTCCTTGCGCGCCACTAATGCTGAACTACAGGACCTCCGAAACAAAGCACCCTCCGTCCAGGCGATCCGAGAGGTCAGTGAGGTCTTTTGAATGAAATTGAACACCTCAACCACCGAAATTGGTCACTCCGTATAAACTATGCCCTATTGAAAGCAAAAATTTCATATGTCTCTCCCATTCCCGCCTCTCCACCCTGGAGGGCATACTATTGTGCACGATCCCACACACGGTGACTCCGTAATGCACCAGCATATAACCCACTCTCAATTACCCAGCAATCCGGTAATTGTTCTCCAACCAATTTTATTCTTTTCTTGCCCAAAAGTATTTATATTCAATCAAATTTTCCAATTTTCCATATTTAATTTCTTAGTATAATATTTCGGCTTTTTAAATAATTTCTTTAATTTGTGGTCATAACTATTGCTTATGTATATAAATAATTTCTATTTTATATTTCAGGTATTTTATTTTCAATTTCATTTCCCGATGTTCAGTGTTTTCCATCAATGTTACGTGGTTGTGTTTTCCATTTATTTGTTTTTTACCATTAGTACTTAAATATGATTATTGTCTTGTACATATTATTTTAATTTATGTTTGCAACATGTTGAAGAACGGCATCTGTCATGCATGTAACCGTTAATCACTGTAATGACTTACTTTGATCTAATCCAAATTCATATAATTTCAAAGTTTTTCGAAATCATGCTGTAATTACTTAAATTTCTTAAATTTCATAACATATCATTCTTATTTATTCACCTTTCTACTTTAATTTTCAATTACATTCAATTTACGTGTATATGTATGTTTTTATCCATGATTCGTTATTTGTTTTTTCGACTTTTTTTCGTTAACCATTATGTTGTATCATATCATTTATGTGGTCTTAATGCATTTACCTTATTACTGTGTTGCCAGTTTATTTTATTTTGCCAGGATATGTCTGTAAATATTCCCAATTTTACTTTTTAATTTTCGTGTTATGTTGTGGCTGTGTGAATATGCTTCTATATCTGTTTCGCACTGTCGTTATTGGTGTAATTTGTATTTCGTTTTATTTCATGTCATTAATATTTTTTTTCATATTTTGTGTAATTTTGATTGTATATACTTTCTGTATATACTTTTTTCTTCATTTTCAATAATACTTATGAAACAACCAAATACGTGTTTCCTGTCACTATTATTTCTATACTACATATTGAAACATGATAGACATAAGTTATTTCCACAATTATTCTGTGCAAAGCAAGTTCTAGTGTATTATTTGCAAATATTACGAGAATATTACGAGAACCCGCCGATGTCTGCACGTAGCCTCCGTACTTTATTTTCAGCAAAGCTAAGTCCATTTCTCTCCACTAGGATCGCCGCGTGCAGAGTGCGTGAACGCTCTTCACACTTCCTTTGTTCACTGGTGGATATGCAATTCTACTCGTCATCGACGTTTGCCTCTTCCAATTGCCAATGCAGCCTAATTTCTGGTGTAATTCTACTACTACGGGTATCGTAACCATGCGTAGAACTAAGCCATCTTTGCTTATTAAGTTCTTGTTCTATTTTTCTGTATTTATTTTGTAAATGAGTGGCTGATTTCGGTTCAACGCATTTGCGTTTCTTAGTTAGGCTCGTTTGTGAATCGCTAGCTGCATCTTTGGTTTCGGAAAGCGCAAACGTTGGCGGCAAAATCTCCGACAATTTATCTGTTGGGTCTTCCAACAGCTGTGCTATGTATTTTTGTAATCTTATTTCACCTTCCATTAACGTTCTGTTAAGCTGCTCCGAAATTTCCAGGTCCATAGGTTCATTGGAAGGAATAGGTTGGTTATTTGTTCTTAATTACCATGGTCTTATATTACGCACATGTGCTCGTACAATTTTAAGTGGATCCAAAACATGTACAATACGAACGATAACATCGTTAACGAATTCCATAATTCTGAAGGAACCTGTCCACGCCTGAAGTAATTTCGGTGATGGGTCTATGTAATAGGTAAGAAATCGTGTAATAGTACGTAATCGTCAACAAGGTAACGATACGGTCGTGCCGTGCGATCATAAAAATGTTGCTGTCTCTTAGCTGCTTTCCCGTTGTGCGTTCGAGCGACTTCAAACGCTGATTAAAGTCTACTCTCTAGACGAACTATAGTATCATCACTAGCATAGCAAATCCTTGGTGGTTCAAAAGGTAGTGCACTCGATAGTCTGAATTCGGACCCACGATGTAAATAAAAGGCACTAATTAGTGTAGAAGAATTAGGGCATATGTTTAGTGCTACGGTCACTAATTCTAGGTATTCACACCAAATTTCAGGACAACTAGCTGAAATTTTACGTAGAACTGTCTCGATCCTTTTATTTGTGGATTCCACCATTCCCTCTACCCATGAAGTGTTACGAGTGAAATTGATTTGCTTAATATTAAATATATTAGCTAATCTTGCCACAATAGCATTATTTATCTCTGTGCCATTGCCTCCCCTTAATCGCATTGGCGCTCCAAATCTAGCAATACGACGGGAGAACAGTTTATTAGCTGTAGTTTCTGCCTTTTTATTGGGAATTCCGATGGCAATGACGTAACGACTGAAATCGTCAATTAGTGTAATTATGTAAACATTATTAAGAACGCTTCTGTTAAAAGGTCCAATGAGATCCAAGCTCCATGAGAGTACTGGTCTGTGTAATGGTTGGTTAGCTCTTAGCTTTATATGGTTTATTAGGTCTAACATAAGCTTGGCATACTTGAAAAGTCTTGACGTAATTAGCGATGAACTCTATTCACTTAATTGCAATAAGATTTTTTCGAGTTTGGGAGGTAGGGAGGAGGCGCAGTAAAGGTAGCATAGGGAGGTGATTGGTCGTTAAGAAAAACATCTTACCTAATAAATAACAACGAAAAGAATATATAGAATGTATAATCGGTAGAATTTCCCTCGTTGTAGTCGTTTCTTTTCTTTCTGTCTCCGTGAGTGTTCATGAAGTGCAGGCCAAAGGATAGTTTATACCTCCATGGTACAGAGATAAACAACCTCCGATCACTACACCACTTGCGTCTGTTTCCAGAACGAAAAGTTTAGAAAAATCGGGGTGCTTGAGCATTGAAGCGTTTACCATAGCTTGCTTAAGTTCCTGAAAAGCTCTCTTTTTCTTCGCCCCATATAAACTTACAGTTTTTCCATGTAAGTTTCGTTAAAATAGCTGACATCTCTGCGAATGAAGAAATGTGCCCTATAGAAATGTACCATACCCAAGAAGGAACGCACTTGTTTAGGGGTTTTAGGCGTAGGATACTGTTGCATAGCCTTTATTTTATCACTATCAGGCTGTATCCTGTTTTCATTTAGCACAAAACCTAAGAATTTGACTTTTTTTGGGCGAATTCGCACTTTTCTGCACCGAGTTTCAATCCGGAATGAGCGACTAGCTCTAGCGCTCAATTCACATGACTGATGCGAGTTTTAAGATCTGGACTACTTAATAAACAATCAAGATAAACGGCACAATAGGCACCTAGCACCTCCGCAAATATCTGTTGTGTACAAAATTGGAAGTGAGCAGGAGCAGTCTTAATGACCATCGAGAGCCTGTTAAAGAAATAACACGTAGAATTCGCTGAGAAACCTGTTTTAGGTTTAGCTGATTCAGCTAAGTTAAGCTGATAAATCCAAATTTGAAATCTAGGCGAATAAAATACTTAGCGCCGCCGAAATGCTCCATGCTCTCTCTCACAGTGGGTATTGGAACTCTTACACTTTCCACTACGGAATTCAAGCCGCGTAGATCTAGTATGACTCTATAACCAGTTGGCCTTCTCTTAATGGTTAAACATGGCGACATCCAAGCGGATTTTCCTTCTTTTATTATACCTACTCTTTGCATCTCGTCAAGATATTTATCTAACAATTCCCATTGATGAAGTGGAACTCTATACATCTTCGAACGTACTGGCTGAGAATTTCCCGTGTCAATCGGAATTTCGTATCCTTGGCAACCAACCAAGGTCGAAATCGTTTTTGAAAACGATTCCCGATGAATTCTAAGCATATCTAGAAATTCTTCAGTCTCCTCCTAACTTAAATCTGGAAATGTGAATGTATGTTTGAAAACATTCCATTCTGCATCGAGACCTTCCTTAGATTTAGACTCGGGGGTGTCAGCTAGGGGTCTAGCTGACTCCTCCGGTGAGCTTCCGCTCTGTTTGGCTTGCTGTTGAGATATCTCAATGGGAACTGCGGCCGGTAATCCTGTTTCTACCGAGTCTACGGGGGCGTCGTCCTTGTATTCAATAACCGCAGTGGTGTACGTCCCTAGTATCGTACCCGCTTTTAATTCTAGGTCATATGCATTAAAATTAATACCCATAACTGGAATAATACCTGTAGGAGTTGTGTTAACAAGACTGTGAGCAAGATGTACAGGAAATTTGTCGTTTTCAGGTTCGAATACTCCCGTTTGTATTTCAGGAAATGGAAAATTTATATTACCGTTAATTCTGGGCTCACAATTTGCTGGAATTACCTTATCTCTTAACAAAGATACTGTAACGTCTATAAGTTCTTGTTTAGGTGTACAATTCCATATAGATTTAGGATTCTCGTCATCCTATACGTAGTGCTGGGCGGTATCGGTATTTTTACCGCGGCTATCGGTATTTTTTGAATACTGAAACCGCAATCGGTATTTGCATAATACCGAAATACCGTACATTTTTAGTGTCTACCTGATTTTTTAATAACTTCGCCAATTTTTGGTCGATTTGGACATTCCAATATACCATTCGAAGCGTTTTTTCACCAGCTTTCCAACGGAGCTAAATTCAAATTGATAGCATAAACTGTTAAGAAGTTAATACAGGGAAAAAACCAATGACCAATTTGCAAAATATTTCCTCAGTCATTAAAGTTGACTTAATCATTCAGGTAGAGCACTGATGTTGAAATCAGACATCGAAAAACAGGCTGGTACGCCCTGTATCATTCAGTAGCAGTTTGGCACGAGGATATGCTTCAAAAACTACCCAGGTAGGAGGATACCGATACCAGAATACCGAAAATACCGAATATTTTTTTCAGAATACCGATACCGTACCGAAAATTTCCGATACCGCCCAGCACTACCTATACGTCTGTAGCTATTTTAAGCGTGGCTACGTAAATATGGTTAGGCTTGTAATTTTCTCTATTTTTTATATTTTTTTTTTTTTTAATTATAAGCCAGATAAGCTAATTCCGGTTATACTGACATTTGAAATTTCAAATCCTTAATAGTTAAAACATTGTCAGTACAATTTATCGCTACTGAATCTGATTTATTAGAAAGTCGTATCGTAATAATACTGAAATATTGTCAAACGAACCATCCGGTACGATAACGAACTCTTGATTCCTAGAAAATTCACATTTTCCAATTGTAATTATTCTACGTGTTGTTTTAATCTGCTGGTTACCGACACCAACTAAACTTACCGGTGTCGGCATGTTAACCAACTAACATTTTATTCTAAAATCCTTAAGCATTTGCTGTGCTGCGGCGTTTGTTAGGAGTGAAAGTGATGATCCTGTATCCAATAAATTTCCGGCCTCTTGCCGACGTCAAACACTAAGTGTGGACGTGAATATTTAACTCTAGTTTTATTTAAAACTGTATTTACATGAACACTATCAGCGTAAGGCGCTGTTTGCTTTGAGTCAAGCATTGCTTCGCTCGGATTATCAGTTTCACCTCTAGTTTCAATCTCTGACACAAGATGGTGCTGCGTGTACCATCTGTTGTCCGTTTTAGCTGAAACGCTCGTAAGCCGGTTATCTTCCTGACCTAGTGACTGGTATTTTGGAGGAGAGGCATCTGACTCACCAGTGCATTTGCTGTCCCAAGATATCCAGCAAATCGTAGGCTCGAATACCCCTACAACTGTTGGAATTCTAACCTTCCAATCTTTCTGCGCTGTATGTGAAATGCCGATAGAAGTGCCTGAAAGCATGTTGACTATCTTTATAAAATGTTTCCCTCGTGTGTTTAAATTGGACTGTGCATTCACTGCCTAATAAAGCCAAAATAATTGATTTATTAGTATCTACTGGATTTAATTTTGAGTGAAAGTTAGTAGCATTTAAACCATCTTAAAATAGTATGACAGTTAATGAATCACAAGTTAAACTGTACTTATTGTTAACAATTTTTAAAGCATCAGTGAATTCACTTACGAGAATGTGATTGCCTTCTGTTGACCTTGCCACATATTTCAAAGGAATTTTACCAAAATATGACGCTAAACGTGGTAATGCTAATGTCCGATCAGGTAAAGCAAGTTTTTGTTGGTGCCATTCAGCATCGGAGTACAATTTAAGCATTTCTTTATTTGTTACATCATTTGAAAATAAAGGAATGTATTTCAATTGCAACGTATGAGTACTAATGTCCTCGTTATTTTTATTAATAGGTGTTTGAGCTTGAACTGAGCTGACGTATGATTTCTGATTGTCAGTACTCTTTCTTCTGATTATTTCCTAGTCGTGAATCCCTGTCATTATTCAGGCTATGAGCTTGTTTTTTGACTCATTATTGTTTTATTTTAGTTATGATTTTGATCTACATTTGTAGCGTGCTGTGGAACGCGATTTTGATTATTGTTTTGCTATTTCTGCTGATTTTGATTCTGATTTTGCTGTCGGCCATTATTATTGCTGTTATTATGATTCTGTTGCCCGCCAGCATTATTATTACCACTGTTATTGGTCTGATATGAGTAAGTATTATTTACTCTTCTTATCGAACTGAACTGCATCCCTGTTAACAAATCCAGAAAAATAATTTCCATGTTTTCCAGATTATTTCCTCCACGTCTACCTCTACCGTAGTTGTTATTATTTGAAAATTTAATACCTCCCCAACGTTCTTCGTTATGTTGTCTAACACGCAAGTTATCGTCCTTTTTTTTTAAATTTATTTCTTTGAGCCTTAAGTCAGCCGAAGCAACTTAATGCTTGTATAGCTGAACCGGCTCAATTTTTAATATTACCAGACTTTTAGAGAAGAACAAATATCTGTAAAGGGAGGTGCCATCCCGGGAATTCGATCCAGGAAACCTCCAATCATCGTAGGGGCCGAAAGATTGTCCAGAATTGGCCAGAATAGTTCCCATAGCCGCTAAAGGAGCATGGTAGCCTCTCACGCTACTCTGGCCGGCAGTCTGGCGGGGACTCTGCCAAGATCCCCTTTCCAGGGGTTTGACCAGATCCACAAACCTCCAGCAACCAGGCTGAGTTCTCTCACAACTCAGCCACAATGACCTTAGTACGACATTCTTTCTTGAAATGCCCACGGCCTAAACAACAATGACAACGCTTATTATGTAGCATGTTAGTATTAACGGTACTCATTTTAGCCTAATTAGGTGTGGCTTTAACTGTTCTTAATTTATTTAACCTTTTTTCTAATGTTTTAATTTTATCTAACATGGATCTAAAAGCAAGATTGTTGACTTCCCTATTAGAAGTTTGTTTATTAGCTGCAGCTTCAGCTGACTGAGCTGAGCTACTCTTACTCCTTTTACCTGCGTAGACTGCTAAGACGGCACGCTTGTAAATGGCTGCATTACACGTATTACTAAACTAAGTATGCATTTGGGAAGTAATATGTACTTCAATTTCGGGTGGCATGGCATTAAGAAAAGCGGAACGTAAACCTTCGTCCTTAAACTGTAGTTTATGTTGATGTGCGGCTACGTTATCTTCAGACATTATGCGCCAAAGTTGGTATGCCATTCCCTCTAATCTAGCTAAAAAATCTTCGAGTTTTCCCCCCTTTCTATAATTCTACTGCATGAAATAAATATGGGGTTATGGTTTCACCTCCGTAACCAAATCTTTCAACTAAAATTTCCTTAAATACTAGCCAATATTGACCGCTAGCAATATGAGGATTCATAGCTAAATATTCAGCAGCTACTGCACCTGTACATTTGCTACATGCAATAGAAACGAGTTCGGAATCCTTTAATGTAGGATCTAAGGTACGCACATTTTCTACCATTAGAGCAAATGTGCAAATATCTAGTGTTTCGTCGCCATTAAAATACGTAATCGCTTTTTTAGCTGTACGAATTTCCTCCCTGAGCCTTGATGTGTGTCGTTATTTGAAATAGATTGAAAAGAATCTGCTATGGTTTTTAATACTTCAAGCTGATTGTCGCTTGCTAACCTTGCATTGTCATTATTTGACTGTAAACAAACTGCCGAAGTTTGAACTAAAATTCTCTTGAACTAAATTTTCGTCAACACTACTAGACTGTTGTGCATTATTTTGATTTGGAGTATCATTTAATGGTGCATGAATATCAGGTGGTACCTGAGGATTTATTAGCACATTTGGGGTAAGTAGTACTTGAGAATGAAGTGGTACCTGAGAGTTAATGGTATATGAATGCTATTTGGTATTTGAGCATGATTTTGTGCTTGTGAATTTAATGGCACATGAGAATTTAGTGGCACTTGCAAATTTATTGGTACCTAAGAATGCAACGGTACTTGAGTACTATGTGATAACTGAGAATTAAGGGGTGCATGAGAATCCCATGATACACGTTTATCGTGTGGTTACCTAGATCAAATTCTACCTCTATACTGATTTTTATTTCTATTTGCATGTTTTGGTTAACGCGATTGAACATGCCTAGGTGGTGGTAAATGGTACATATCATCGATATCATCAATAGTATCGATAGTGTCAGAGTGCTCTGATTCTGAATCGGACTAGTTTGAAGTAGTAGTAATGTTATCCTGATTTGGGGTACTAACACAACCATCTGTAAATTCAACAAAATCGCCTTGATATGAGGGCTTTCTAATGGGTCTACCCATAGACGAAACTTGAACTGTGCCTCTAGCACTATTTCTCCTATTTCTAGGCAATTTAACACTGATATTTAGGCTTGTATTTAATTTAGCCCTTATTTAGCACAATATTTTAAATGTTAGAACACACAAAAAATCACTGCAATATGCAACTCAAAATAATGAAATTTTCCTTTAAATGCAATAAATACTAGGCTTATTATAGCAGTCAACACGTGAATATGGCAATAATGTGGCGAAAATTATTTTAAACACTGCCACAAGCAAATAATTCCTACATAACAGAACTAAACAAGATAAATAGCACACAATTTGGCCTATGCCAATAGTCACCAAATTTCAACCACTGGTGCAAAAAGTTTGAAAAATATTTCACACCCGCTATTACGCCAACTTGCTATTTCGCAAAATAATCGCTCAAATGTCCAGCAAAAAGAAATAATGAAATTTTTCAACAAAGCTTGCAAGCGCTACTTCTCATGAATGTAGCGCTACTTCTCGCACCAAAGGTTTGTTTGCAAACAAATAACGATCGCTGCTTCCCTCCGGAAAATTTTACCATACTAAAGTCCAACTTTTAGGCACTATGTAATAACATTTTCAAAATTAACTGCTCAAATATAACTGAGTACCTAAAAAAAAATTCCTATATTTTGTCTCCGAAAATTTTAGGGTATTGAATCACAATTTTGATATCATTGTAATGATTTATTCTAGCGAGCAATTGTCCCAGAATGAACCATTATCTTGTCAGGATAGCTCTTGGAATAAAAGTACACTATTGCTTATAAATGACACCAAAATGGGGGGCACAATGATAAGCAGCAATTCAACAACAAATGGGTCTTTTAATCTACACTCTAGTGTACATGAATATTGACCCTCAGTCGGTCAGTTAAATTGAGATAATATTGTTAATCGAGATGTATCGATTAGAGCATATCAACAATTAGCTTGGCGGTTGGCATTATTATTATGATTACGGTTGAAATATCGATACAAATGATCGTTAATTAATCGGCTGGTTAAGCGTACAGAGCATTATGATTAACTGTAGTTAAGCACAACAATCATATCTATTATTACTATGAGATTACATCTCAGCAAGGACGCTTGCCCATAGCTATCGCTCGGTTGCTAGGCTACTTCATCCGGCTTCCCGTATACACGGCATGGCTTGTCTCCTTCCGTACGCAGATTGGCCTTCAGGAATGTGCTTGGTGTGAACGATTTAAAACAACTGACTCGGATCCACATTTTGGGGATCCTTTTATGTATAAGCCTTATCTTGGCTGTAATCAATCAATGTCTAATTGATTGATTGTTCTTACTGAGAAATTCGGGACTTGACAGTCCGGGTTGTTATTTTAAATTGGGGACCGCTCGCCTGTCAATCACGGCATTGTTGTTTCGGGAGTGCATTAGCCGATTCTCCTTATTTTGAGTTACTCTCAACTTAAATAACTGTTAGCAGCACACCTGCGTGGGAGTGATTGATTGTTGGTTTTAGGAAATGATCGATGGGTTGGGTTCCATGAACACGTTGTAATAATGTCCAATTATAATGTCAACCTTCAAGCCTTAACAATAGATCAATTGCACTGGTTCAGTTTACAGGCAATTCACAGCTTCTCGGTTTTTTAAGAATAGAGCCCCTAATTGAGTTCACTCATCTGGAGCCAATTTGGTCTATAATAAATAATATTGGATTCATGCATTAATAAAATGTATAATATATCACAGCACCCTCAATCAATTGTTTTAAATTCAGACTAAATAAGTGTAACCTACTACCATACGTATCAGCCTATTCCTAATGTTACTTTTGCTATAATGTTGTGTAGGTGTTTATATCTAATTGTGTGTTTGTTGTCACTTAATGTTGGTAAGATATAAACGGTTTCCAATACAAGCCCTATCTTACCATTTTGCTAGCTCACTCAGCAAATAAACTTTTTTTATTATTATTTACTTCTTGTAACTCTGTAATGCCAAGAACATGCTGATATCGATTTTAACTAAATTAATCTTAAAAATCGCGAGGAACAGCAGGTAGATCTTGGTCATTTTTAAGGCTATCAGGAACTGAGTACATGTTCGGCTCGCCTCCTCTGGGAGGCTGAGTCGAGAAAGGACAGAATCGAGTTTCCCAAACCCCAAACTCGAACAGAAGCAACTTTCAAAGACGTCCTCAAGTTACGAGCGTATATAAACAAACTCGTCCATTTGTTTGTTGTTTTCTACCACGAGCCGTCATAGTGAGTAGGTATGTGTGATCTCTGGGTAATGGCATCTTCAATCGCTGGACAGTCTGATTAGAGGAGGAAGCCATGGGTGTAAGTTGCAGTTAGATATATGATGATTCATTAAAGGTAAGGTATGCTTTAACCGCTTGTTTTGGGTCTCCTATAATTTTATTCTAGTGGTTGCTCAAATCTTGTGGAGACTTGACCATTCTCTAGATAGGTGATGGGCCACTAGTATGAGTCTTAAACCCTTTCAAAATGATGTTAGTTAATCCCTCCGAATTATAAAGGTTGCTGCTGAATATAATTAACGAACTTTGTTACTTTTAAACAAATTGTCGCGTGCGTATCAGCATGTTCGAGGCAAGCCATCGGCAACTATGTTTACGACTGATGATTGAGTGGTCATTGCCATTTACTGTGTGTTTCTAAGATTGCTGTAACCTCAAGATGCTACACCGTTGTTTGTAAGCAACCATGAACTGTGAGATGTTACAAATAAATGCCAGGTGATGTACTACTTTTAGAGCAATTATTCTGTGGCAAGTTGAATAGTTTCAACAGTGGACTCTGAGCTTACCATACCTTCGAGATACTACATTGTTGTTGTTTGTAAGCTAACCATGAACTATGAGGTGCTTCAATAAAATGCCAGATGATCTATTACTTCTAGAAGGATTATTTCCCGGGCTAGTTTAACAGTTTAAAACTGTGGTCTCTGATTCGAGTCTGATGTCAACTACTCATAGGAAGAAGCTGCCTCATCATTGATTGGGTCCTAGGGGACTGTTGTCATAGTGCTTGCTCTCCTTTTCATTGTAGGCTATTGTCTGCAAAATCCTTTTGTAATGGAGTCAACATGACTTACCAGAATAATTGAATGTGTTTAAATATAACATAAGAAACCCATATTTTGAAGTGATCATAAAAACCTCTGTTTTTTTTTTGTATTTATTATTTTTTCTCCCTGCCAAGTCGTGGATGCATAATCTGACTGAGTTTCTGTTGCCGTCTGTGAAAACGAGTGCAAGTCGTTCACTATTTCTTCGTGTCGGCGAGCGTTTTAATGCTCACCATGGGATGCATTGTTGTTTTGCAATAGCGTGGCAACGTGTATAGCCGCACAATGCACCGTGGCCTACCAGACGCTCCCGTCGATAGTCGCCTGCCATGCACAACATTTTGATGCTGGTAAATTGCTCATAGCAAGAATTTATATGGTTGGGTGTAGCGTATAAATTCTTGCTCATAGTCTGTTCATTTTGTCTTGGTTTGCTTTGCCACCATGGTTTGTGTGATATGGGCCTGGCCATTGCTTCCGTTGTTTGCCAGGGTGAAGCAGTCAATGATGACAAGTTTCTATCTTGTTTTAATGGTTGAATTTCCTTCCATGCCCCTATTCCTTGATTATGGAAATAAAGTTTGTGCAGCCTATACGTGACCGACTGATGCAAACTGCAGCTTGCCACTGTCTTATTTCCTCATCAGGTCACTTTTCTTGAATGCTTGCCGAGAGAATTGCGGGCGAAGTCCAAGCCCTAATGATTCCCCATCTACGGTGCTTTTCCTCTTATCCTTCCATTCCACTCCACCTTGGTGGGAATATCCCACACCCTGTTCGGGTGCCAATTCTTGCCAGGTTGCTTGTGGAGAGTGGGGTTAATTGACGAATTGTGAAAACAAAACTGACGATTTCTCATGAAGTTTTTTCCTGAAGTCCTATTGCATGAGTGTGGTCCTGAACTCTCTCCGGTTTCTCTTCTGGAAGTGAGGGTTTCCACGCCTGCATAGTACCTGGAAGGAAGAAAAGAAGGGTTGAATGGCATGATGGAACCACTCTCACAGTTAAAAATGTTGCTCTTTGCCCTTTTTAAAACCCTTTGCCCTTTTTTTCCCTTCTTGAAAGTTTGCGGGCACAGCCCTTCAAATGGTTTTCTGTAACCAGGGCTCTAAGGAATGTGATTTGTAGAATGTGAAAGACGGAAGAAGTGCTTCCTCCCCTGCCCCCACTCCCTCTTGTTAATGTAGTTTGGTAGGTGACCAAGATAAAATGAGTCAAACTTTGTCACACTCCATGTACCTGTGCATGATGTAAAGTGTTATTTTTATCATTAGTCTACAGTGAATAGACTGGAACAGCAGTTGGGTGGGGGGGGGGTGGTCTTTGTACAAATTCAAAATCAGCATTGCAGGAAGTCATATTTTCCCATTTCAGATGCACGTTTAGTTTGAAATTGAAATAACAAGCACCTAATGTTATTTAAACAAATAACACACCACAATTTTAAACAAAGAAAAGGTGAACAAACACTAGAAAAAAAATGAAAAACTATGTATGTACGAGTTGTTCTACTGTTTTGGCTTTCTTTTAGAAAAGTAGTTATTAGGTTTGATAACACGTAGAACAGTCCAACAAACAGGGTTGTTCTCCAGTGCTTACCAAGCTGGTGGGAGAAGAAGGAAACCTTCTCCCTCCTATTTGAATCTGCTTTACTCCCACCAATTTCTTGGCTGTGCAGAATGCTATCCAAAGCCTACTGCTCCACCAGGCTTAGGATTTCTGAGATAACTCACATTTAAAGTCAAATCATTGACTTTGGTACTCCATTATTAATACCACCAAAGTCAAGTCTCAAGCTTTGCTGGTTGCACATGCATTGGTTGCCCTCAGACTTTGCTCAAGCAAAGTAGACAGAAAAGGATATAAAAATGTTGGCTTTACAGTTAAACTTAGTGTATTGGTCGCTAAGTTTATGACAACTTAACATAATTAAAAATGACACGAGTCTGATACATACGTTGTGGTATGTTTGACTTTTGTATGGTTAGTGAACCTACCAGCATGGTTGTGGTTGGGCTATGTAGTTTTTTCTTGAACTATTTGCAAAGACACAGTACACCATATGTAAAAGAAAAAGATCTGTCATGTGAGGTTACTGTGTGGAAAAAAAACAAGGAAAATTTGTGTTAACAAAGTAAATATACTTGGAAGGCGTTTGTCGATAAACATAAAATTGCTACACTTAGCTTGATTTCCTGATGTTTAATGTTGCAGATCCCGGGGGTAAGATTGAGTCCAACTTCATTGTTCCTCTGGACCTGTATGATAACTTACGTATGAATCCACGAACAGAGATCAGTATTCCAGTGACATTCAGGGCCAAGTATATGCGAGAATTCAAAGCTTTGATGACAATATCTCTTCGAAGAACAGACAAAAAGTTTTGGCCATTTCTTGATCTTGGTAAGTGTTAAAATTATGAATGGTGTGCAACTACAGTCTTCGCACCTCTTCTTAAACCCTATGGGGGCTGGTACGAATGCTGTAGGGGTTGGTTCAGTAGGATACTAGTTCCTTGTGTGCGTAAATTAGAGACTTGATTCGAGCCTGTGTTCTCTTGACTTATAAGCCAGGACCCTACCGACTCGGCATGTTCTGGAGAACACTCACAAAGCATGCTTGTCATCACTGGACTTTTTTTTTGTCCTTGTGTTGGGAGTTAATCTTAAAGGAACAGTGTTATTGATGGGCAAGATCGATGACCTATTTCAACTCTAGTACTCTATTTTTCCCAGTTTCAATACAGTTTCTTAATATCGATGAAGTTATGCTCTGCCTAGAGCAGAATTGTGAATTATGATTATTGAAAATAATTTAGACTTCTTATTGGTAAATATGTCTGCGGTTGCTATGAGAATAATGTGAATGGC
>JAHWFP010176843.1:0-33554 GCA_023313725.1 Lithobius niger
CTAAGTTTTCTATCTTCACTTAGCACTAGCTGTTCAATGGGAAGTTACCGGCAATATACGTCCCGAAGTTTCCCAGCTTCTTCCCAGTTTGGTAATACGAAATTTCATTTGTCCCTTTAACTTTTAGTTATTAATGCAGTACATTGAAACAAAAAACTTGGAAGGTTGCTGGTTGCTTTAGGTCAGCAACGACCTTGCCAGCTGATACAATTTACCATGACATAGCATTAAAAAAAAAAGAAGAAATTATTGGGGTTAGATAAAAGTCATTATTTTCCTTTTCATGCGAATTTGCATAGAGGCTTAAGGAATTGTTCCATAATGGGGTTCATTAGGGCATGGTCCATCATCCCTAATCTGTCAAAAACTGTTTGAATGTTGTATCCGGGAGATTTAGAAACATTGTCCAAGTCTACAGTCTAAGGCGAGGCGCGCAGAGTAATTAGAATGGGCTTATATGACGTGACGGTTTCTCAAGTTCTAACACCACATAATCCCATGTGCACCCATCATTTACAAGTAAAAGAATTCGTCGTTGGAATATAAATTAGAAAATAAAGATGTCGCCACGGTTTCCATCCAAACCGATTACAGCCTATTTTTTTTTATTTTTATCTTTTCTAAGAATAAACTAGGGTCGGCAACATTACCTGTTGGCATACAGGAGCGAAGAATGAGATTATTTCTGGGAAAGGTAACGGCAATTTCGTCGAAGTGGGGGAGGGGAGCGGGGGGGGGGGATTGTACCTACATTGTTGATCCTTCCTCCTCTCCCTCCCTCTTTCCCGCACTCCGTTCCGCCTTCCCCCTCCCTATTACTTTTCTGGTGAACTCCCGTTTCGCCAAATCCCGTTTCGCCAAAAAGACAGCAGATTAAAAGCTTTTGCCTAAAGGGCAAATCCCGTTTCGCCAAAACTAATTTGACAATGTACACGAAATTTAATGCCTTATTTCTATGTAATGGGGCTTTACAAGGCAAACATTTAACAGAGACAACCAGTGGTATAATGAGGCCAATTGATTTATTTGCGCTTTGAAAACTGGCAATACAGACGGAAAAACGTGTACTTATATTGTTTAGAATCCTTGGTCAATGCCAAGGTTATCTTTAAAGAATAGTTAGTTACACATGGTGGTTACCCTTTACCAAACGGGAATTCCCGTTTTGCAGAATCTTGTTTCGCAGAAACAAAATATTCTTCAAAAATTTACCATTGCAAAAGTTAAAGATGCAGCCTAATTGGAGGGAATTTATGATTAGTTGCGGTTTCTGCTGTTGTGTGTTTAGCCGTAGCGAGAGTGGCAGCGCGAGAGAGGTACGTAATTTAAAAAAAAAAAACACATATTCTGCAAAACGGGACTCTGCATAACGGGTGTTTGTCTATAAAGGTCTGACCATTACACGGGAGTTTATGATTTTAATTTCGTGTGCCTATAATTTCGTGAATGGTATTTGGCGAAACGAGACGTAACCACTTTTTTCATTCCATCCCCTCGTTTCCTCCTCCTTCCTGTATCCTTCCCTTCTTCCTTCCTCTCCCTCCCTTTTCAGTTTTGTGCCGAATCCTCCACAACTTTTTTTGCCTGGATCGTTACGAAACAATTTTTCGTTGATTGTGTAACGCTGCTTCAGTGAATCCTGGGACCAAATGCAAAATATTACAAACAAAAACGTTAAATGTGCAGTAAAAGAACGGTAATATGATTGAAATTTCACTTTACTTGTTAAAATGTACACGGATAAAAATTGATGATTTTTAATTGAAATACCCCCAAAACATTAAAAGGATGCAATTTCAATTAAAAATAATTTCTGTTATCTACCACTTCCCCCCCCCCCCACACACACTAACCGAGCATTAAAGTCCACGAGAATGGTGACAAACCCCTCTCTCCTGAAACTCTCCATGTCCAATTCCATCCGCACAAGAATCTCGTTATTGTACTATTGCCTTCCCCTCTCCACCTCCTAGTACACAGCTCCAAGTGCCAATTTTCTTCCCTACACCACCCAGATACCCATAAATGCTTCTCAATTCCACCCATTTTCACCCTATCTTCATCCTCTCAGGTTAATGATTCCAATCATACCACGTCTCCAACTTGCTGTACTTCTCCCCCCCCCCCCGCTCCCACCATGATTCTCTGGGACCCACTTCCACCCTTCCTACCTTCCAACAGATTTCCTTCGTGACCTGCCTTGCCACCTCTTGTGAGAGTGCATCCTATCCTGACTTTAGTGCACTTCCCCCCCCCCCCCGAGTATCGACAACCTCGGGTCCTCAACCGTACCTAGGGCACTAGTATCCACACCGCCCCTATTGGCCACCAAATACACAGGCACTTTGCAGTCCTCTTAAGCCGTTTAATTTCCTGGACAATCACATCCAGCCCCTTAGTGAACCACCCCACGTCATTAATTCCCACACAAGACAATCAAGGAACCCCCTTCCATCCTCTTGCTGCCTCCCCATCAACACCAGAGTTGAAAATGAATTTTATCACATCCTTCTCCTCCCAATTTCTTCTCACCTCCTACAGCCGGACTAATTACTACCCCCCACAATAATTCCTTCCCACCCTTTCTCCCCTCTTCCCCAAGTCCCTACCCCTCGCCCTCCGAGTATCAGCATTTTCATGTTCCACTACCCCTACCTCCTGCTCTTGGTATTCTTACACTCTTCTCCACTACAAACCGATTCCACAGAGTTCCACCACAAACCCCCGTGGCCCACCAAATTTCCTTCGCTCAGTGAAAAGCCTCTACCAGTTTCCTCTTCCCCCCAGAGCCCCAACATTTTCATATTTTCACCCCTTTTTGCAGTCCATCTCCGAACCTCAACCTCCCTTCCAAAACACTACAAAACGGGCATCTCCCTGTACCACCAGCCTTATCTGTCTACCCCTACCCCCACAGCACCAGAAAATGCCCAATACCATTCAAACCCACATCACCTCTCAGCCCAGGAACACCACCAAAACCCTAAATGCCTCCCCAATCTATTCCCACTTCTTCCACCACCTTTGCCTCTACCCTTACAACTGCCTGCTGCACCTCCTTCATCCATCATTTCAGGTCCACTCCTTCATCTTCTGTCTTCTCACTTATCATTTCCCCACATCCTCCAGCCTTTCGCATCATCTTCAACCTCTCTATTCATCCCATATATCTGGATCTGCCATACCTCTACTCTTAGAAGGCTTTTCGGACCAACAGTTTCTACCACTTCCTTTGCCACTTCAATAACACCTCCCCATTGGCATTTGCCTATACTCCCGTGAACCCCCCTGTCGCTTCTTTCCCTCAATCTTCAACGCTTCCGACTCCATCCATACGCACCAGCCCTCTATAGAAAGTCCAGCCACACCACGCTTTCAACTCACCAATCAGTAACAAATTGCAGCTAACAATGACTAGGGCCAAGTTGAAGTTGAAGTTTTAATGAGCCTAAAAGCCTATTACACTTATCGCTCAATACTACAAAACTAACTTAACCTACTTAACCTACCAACCAGACCACCACCAGGGCCAATATCACACTCCAACACAGACAAAAAACACCCAACACAAAATCAGTTTCAACAGCAGCTCCAAAAGCAGCAACATCAAAACCACCAAGGCAACTCCAACTTATTACACTAAAGCTTCAGTAGCTCCCCACCAGGTGACTTCCCTGCTCACATCCCAACAGGCATTATCACACATCCCTCATTTTCATTTGGCAAACTATCCGGTTTCGCTTAGAGGGTTGGTAAACCACACATCTGGTTACCAGTGTGAGGAGGGTCGAGTCAAACCCTGATCTATCTGCACAGACACCTATAATCTACAACTGGGCCACATCACTTCTTGTCCAAACAATTGCTAGCCATGATATTTTCTTAAACGTTTGTCCTCCACCAGCTCCACCAACATCTCACAAATAGTGGATGATGAAGTGGCTTTGTTGCGCCACGAATAAGCGGCCACAATCTCGCCTAAGGGTGCCCCAGAGGCAAATGCCCAGGATGAAACCAATACTTTGAGTTTGTGTGCTTGCACCGAGGCGGAGGAAGGGCGGAGTGATCTAGGATATCCACGAAGCGCTTCACAGGGAAAATCGGCACCCCAATAGGAGTTTTGAGGATCAGGGGCATCCGAGTCGACATGTGAGGAGCTTCCTTTCCAGGGGACAGGGGAGTGGGTGGGCAGTTTTTTTTTGTAGTTTCAAGGAAAAATCTTAAACATGGATCGAACACTGTACACGTTGCCTACTCAGGAGTTCCACTAACGTGCCAGACAGCCTTGATGACCACCGGGCAGTTGGGGTCCATCTGATTTCCGGTTCTTCGCATGAAATTCGGGTGGAAACGCGAGAATGATGTTGGACCAATCCTTCAGAAAGAGGATGTGACCGTGTTCTCTGGTGAACGCTGCCAATTTGCCCTGCCGAGCAGCAGTTGCCAAAGATAGGAGGAACACCATTTTCAGGGTCAGATGTACCGAAGCTAGGCGCAATGGTTCGTAATGCGATTCTAGACAGGCTTGCAAATACCAGAAGCAGGTTCCAGGAGGGAAAAAGACGACGAATACAAAGCCGGAGAAGGCTGCTAAATAATTCAACCAGTCTTGATATCACCACACTGTACACCGCCTCAACGTTACTGATGCACGACAATACCGAGTTTGTCACAGACCGATATTCCTCGGCAGCAATCAGAGACAAACCAGCTTGGAAAAAGTGTTAGAGGAAATCTGCCAAGCAGGTTACAGAAGGATCGCAAAGGTCCATCTCATTTTCGCCATATGTTGCAAACCGTCTCCGCCATATTGCCTCGAAAGCCTTGATCGCTGGGCCATATGGCATTGGAGCACGTGGGCTGCCACCGGAGATGAGAAACCAGAGTCCTTGAAGCTGTGCATCAGAGTCTCCATCTGGATGTGTCACGAATGGCCAGACTTGGGTGCAGTGTCTGCCCCCGATGTTGGGTTAGCAGATCCGGTTACAGGGGGAGTGGGGTCAGGAATTTTCCTTCTTTAAGTCCAGCACGTCCATGAACTAGGGTGTAGTTGGCAATGGGGGGGGGGAGGTAGACCTACGATGAAGGAGCCCTGAGATGATCAGATTTCATCCACCACCATCTGCATGATGGCAAATAGGAGTAGGCGTTCACAGACATCCCATCCTATGAGATGCTGGGACTGTCTGTTGCCCAAGCTTGATGGTCCTGAAATGGGGAGACTAGCAGTACCTTCCTAAAACATCGAACACAACGAACCAAAAGCACCACTGTTGGTGACAGTTCAGCTAATTCCCTACTAAAGCCGTGTTGATGTGGCTTGCCTACGTCACCCATCGCCAGCAATGAATCGGTTTACGTACCTAGCGCATGCTCAAAGGCTCCACCACTGGCAATCTAATCACCCGCAACCACCTCCCCGAGATGGTTCGCAATTTTGCATTGCTCATAATCCCCTAATCTAGCTCAATCTTAGACGATTGCCTGTACATATTGCACTGAAATTACGCTTCAGGCAGTAAACTAAACAACTGAACAAACCATGGTCGCTGAGCTTGGTTCCTAAGGATAACTTGGGGGACAGGGCGCTAACACTGCAAACGAATCGACTGTCGACCAATCAGAAATGAAATAGAAGCAAGGAGGGGACGTTGCATTTATTTGCATTAATTAGCCGTGTTAAGTGGATGAGTTTATGTTGCGTTCGGTGTTATAATTCTATAAATAAGCTTCCAAAATTAGTGATTAAATCTTCAAGGTTTCTAAACAGCAAGTACGTAAATAAACTTCTGCTTGCTGTTCAAAATTATACTGTATGTAGTTTATTGCTGTTACGTGAATGAGTGTCGAAACGATGACAAATCGTTCTAGTGACGATTTGGGGTTTAAAATGCTACTAATTCGTGATGTGTAGAAGCAACGAGTTACTTTTGCTTGATCCATCCAAACTAATTTTCGAAGCGAGCCCTGGTTCCCCAGTGACGATAGATTGACTGGCAAACCAGGGGGCATAACATCCATTCGTGGGGACTTTGTTCTTTCGGCCAGGACGTTCAATTTTTCCGCTATATGGCTGGGTAGCTGCGTCACGCAAAAATCCATGCTCATGTTGAATGAAGAATCTGTAAATTTCTTCCATCACGGTAAGAGAGAGGATCCTCTCCCCACCTTTGCAGAAGTGTCACGGCTGTGGTTTGTCTGACAGTGTTGTTAAGGAGTCCATTTGTCCTATCAGTGCTTCAAGTTCCCTGGCAGATGTTGAGTGTTGATGCAGAAGGGATTTCAAGGAGAGGAATTTCTTTATCCTCTCTGGCAATGGATGTATCAGGAAGTTGGCTAATAAGTTCGAGGTGTTAAGTCGAACTCCAACCCCAGAAACATGAAGGGGTTGTGCTAAGAGGAAACACGATTTTGTAGCGTTGATGCTGAGGCCATTTTATGAAGAGGGGAATGTAGAATCGAAGTTCTCGAATGTGGTCCCGTGGGTGTAGGTTGCAAAACAGCTAGTCGTTGAGGTAGGTATGAGAACATATACGATAGTGGTGAAGAAACCCGATTGGTCGAAGTACGGTTATCAACACGTGGGGTGCCATGCTGAGACCAAATGGTAACACCTCAAAGTGGTACGAACGCCCTCCTGACGCGAATCGGAAGAGGTGGAAGACAGACAATTACAGGGGGAAGTGAAGGTAGGAGTCTTCTAGATTGACTGAAACTATGTATTAGCCCATCTGAAGGGAATCTCTCACCAATGCTAGCTTTTCCGTTCAGAAAAGGTCTTTCTGCAGGAATGCGTTGAGTGCGTGTAGGTTGGATATCATACGTCTACTCCCGTCTTTCTTCAGTGTGATGCGAATGGGGCTGTAAGAATGCAACGCCAGCGCTCCTAACAGTGGATTTGCTAAACTCAGAAGTAGGACGAAATAATAAATCAAACTGGTGTTTAATTTTGTTTCTAGGCAATTTAAGAGCAAATCGAAATGATTTAGCACATAATGAAGGTGTATTTTACAGATAGTAAGAAACCGGCATTCCTGGGGAAAAGGCTAATGACATCCTACTCTAGCAGTTACATGACTTCTTCTTTTAGCAACCTGTCCATCAGCTGTTTGCAAAACCATGGTGGTGGATCCAGCGAGAGTGAGGGGAACAGACGAATGGAGGGATTTATCTTCAACATACCACTGATAGAACAAAAGCATCTGACATGATCTTTCCCATTTTTTCATGTGATGACCCGCATTCCTGTCCCTTAAAATAACCTCTATCCTTGTGAAAGGTACAACCTACACGTCCTAGACGGGGAAGGGACGAACCAATTTGTCAGGATTGTTACGATTTCCCGAATGCTTACTGCAAGGCTGTTTGAATTGCCCCCTCCCTCACCCTCCGTCTTGACCAGCAGACCTGTTGGCCTGGGAATTGGGGAGAGGTGGGGGGGGGGGGACATGAAAGGGCTCCTACGCAGGAACCGATATCCTGGCCTATGGATGTGGGTTTTCTTTTCACTGTCTCGCAGATCTTTTGGCAAGGTCCAGCAGATGCCCACTGAATAGTTTGGAAGATGCGTGAATGCGCAGGAATCGTCTTTGTCGGGATGTCTGATGCCGTTTCGAGGTAGGTGTCGCGGCGACAAAAACCTATGTTCATCAGTGCACGCATGCTCCAGTTGATGGGATCCTCCTGAAAGTGAGGCCCTCTTCATCAGCTGAATTTTGAGGGTACTGCACTTCTAAGATTCAACCAGTCCTACCAAGAAAGTTTTTAAAGCCGCCATCAACACGGAATATGTGAGACCGCGTACGAACCCGCCTTTAAGCTTCAACGAAGCAGTTGTCCGTCCTCTTCGACTTAAAGCAGAAGCATTTTAATGACTGTTGGGGTGGGTGGCCAAGAATCAAGTTCCATAAGGGTGTAGTCTGCAATGAATTCCACCTTGGTGAATGTCGCACAACCAGCTTTCTTGGGGGCTCCAGGACTGCCCCCGTCGAAAAAAGAAGTTTCGCTTCTTTGCAATGCAAGGGGAAAGGGTGTGGCTTCCCTACCGAAATGTTGTTTATTTTCCCATAGCATGCTCTGCATATGTAGAAACTGACGGAACAAAACCTGGGCTTGCGGATCAGGAAGAACATAATCGGAATTCACACAAATAGCGTGCTATGGGTCCGACGCATGCACTACCATGGTCGGCTTTTCCTTACAAAAGGTAGATGGTATTGGTAAATAATGGTTATTCCCCCGAGAGAACTCCTTACACGAGATAAACGAATTTCCTTCCCCACAGGTGTCCCCCGGATTCACTGAAAAGCGTCCTCGTTGCCGTCCACCTAGTTGACGCACCTCCCGACACCCTACCACCCAATGCATACGGGGAAAGATAGCCCTCCCCCCCCCCAAAAAAAAACACTGTCAGAGGGTGACCTACGGACATGGTTACATGACGTCGCCCCTTCTGCTGCAGGATACGATGACGACTACCATCTAGAGCCTGGTAACGTCAAATGTCTAGGTCTACAAATTAGATCACACAACATAGTGCATAGTCGGGGGTGTCACCCAACGTACAGGCTCCACCCAAATTTGCATTTTTACTCTTATAGTATAGATGAACGAGTATCATTTTTCTCTGGCCACACCAGAGCTAGAAGGCCCCAATGGACATTCAGGATGATCGAATATTTCCCCTTTCTCAGGCCATGCCAAAACCAGAATTAATTCCAGATGGACAAGCATCTCCCTTTTCATACCATGCCGTAACTGGAATGAGTTTTAACTCTTTTTATGCAAACGCACATTTGCCACAACAATTTAATGCTTATGTTCCTCCTTGCTTAGCCTGGCCTGAATAACATATGATGGCATGCTCCACTGGGCCTTCGCGGTGTAATGTGCGTAACATGAAATACAAGATGCGCTGCACGGCCAACACCATGCAGTGCACCTTGCTATTACGTGAAGTGGCTGTGCGCCCTCTCAATTGCCACCTCGTGCGCCAGTTGGCAGAGCGCCAGCACCTTTGTATAAACGGTGCCTGCTGGCTAAACCAGTAGGAACCGGACCAATGCAGTACGCCGTCACGTGACGTAAACCCTGAGGCTAGATCTATTGTTTGCGATTGTATAAATACCGATCTGCAGCACTCGATCGAGGACTTTTGGGGAGAGGTAGAACGAAACGGTTGGACCTCTCTGGACTTAAGGGTCAGTACGAGCTTTGTCTTGAACTGATGCCTAATATGTGATGCTCTGTGCTTGGTCCCCTAGCCTAGCGTTAAGGAATAAATTGGAATTGAGTACTTGTACCTGAAACCAATCGTCTATTCCCTGAGCACATAGTGGTTCCGACCATGCTAGTATGCATACTTTTGGCAAAGTCACTCCATGCTGCTGCGTGAAATTTTCGCGAAAATCCCAAAAACTCGTGGGCTTTAATGGATTTCGTGTTACTTTTGGCTTTTTAGACAATTAGGCAGTAATTATAGCTGGTGTAGGCATAAATTTCTGTTGAGATGCTTACAAATTATTGTGAACAAGCAACTACAACGTTTCAGCAGTAAAGCGACTGATCTGACACCAATATTTTACTTTCTCCTTAATATAACTTTTTTTAATTTGCTGCGAAAAACGATTTGTTCCTGCAGAATGTTGTGATTGATGGCCACGGAAAATCATTGTCTCTGGTGAGGGACAACCACAGTTCAATGGGGAAATGAATTTAAACAATAATTAGGACAGCGACTGTACTCGGCATCTTGGAGGACCGCCAAGAAAATTCTCCAGTCCATTCATGACTGAATTTCTCACCAGCCACCAGTGACAATCATTTTGCAATAGTGTCTCCCAAACCAAACCCCCAGCCTTCGGGATCATCCCTACACATCTTCACCAGCAGATTGTCTGAGGCAAGAATAGTTCTCCACAGGGTAGCCTGCTTCAAAAGCAGAGCAAGGTCAAGCCTGAACATCTGGCGAACACGGCAGGCTGGATGGTTGTGATATTGCCGAGGTAGGTCTTGGTGTTAATAGGTACACGATAAATGATGGCAAGCACTTTCATGGTGGCTTTCCGGAAGTTGACAAGTTAAAAGCCATAGACGCCAGCAGCAAGCGCCTTGAGATGAAGTTAGCTGCTCTGCAGAAATTGTTACGGACTTGAAATGAAGTTTGCATTCACCAGATGCGATGCACGAAGTTAGCTGCTCTGCAGAACTCGTTACGGACCTTTCTCAAGTGGCCGTAGTCTGTTAGATCAGCTGCTAGCTCCAGGCCAAGATAACGAAAGCCCTCCCCCTCCCCCCATAACAACACATGGTTATTCATTATTAACAGTGGAGCTGTATCAACATCACCCCTCCCAAACACCATTTCAATGCATTTGCTGGCATTGAAGGTTAAGGCCATTGTCACATTATTGGTAGGCAGGGCGTATTTAGAGGGCTATAGCCCAGGGTGACAAAATCAGGGTAATACAGCCAAAAACACGAAAACATTGGGGACAGCGGCAAATATCTTCGGTAGCCCCAACACGGCGAAAGGATGAATCTACCCCTTATGTTAAATACAAGAGTCTATTGAGCAGCACTTAAGTGCCAGTCTGCTGGGTACCAAGAGGACAATGCCATTTATCCAACAGCCAGGGGTCATTTCAGAAATACTGGAAATTGCTCCATTGAGAAGCGGCAGAACAGAAGAGGGAGACTTCCTTGTCGTACCCCACACGTAGCCATAAATTGGTCAGAATGGTGCCCTACCCAGCTCACCTGGATCGCTTGTCTTTTATAGTAATTTGCACTGAAATTGGTAATACACGAGGGAGACATCGCTGTCGAAGAGCTTGGAACAGACTTATGAGCCACCTTGTTGAAAGCTTTAGCTACCTAGATGACATTTCTAACGCACAATCTCAAAATCGCAAAGTACAAGTCTATTGCGACAGTTCTGAAGAAATGTCATAATTTCATTCCTGTCTTCTTTGGTACAAGAAAAGTTACGCAGAATTAACGGATTCATATTCACAGCGAATTGAACAAATTTAGGAACAAAATTATAACGTCATTTCTTCAGAACTGTTGAAAATTTGTGTCGAAATAAACGAGTTATGAATGCCGAATTATTTAGGTAGTGAATTCTGTGACACTTAAAGTAAACAAAAGCTATTTTCTTGTATTTAAAGTAGGGACCGACCGGGGCGCAAAAAACCGAGTCCAAGCCAAGTCCGAGCAATTGTGGATACACTCACTGAGTCGAGTCTGGGTAGTGAACCAAGTCGTAGATTTTCAATTTTTTTTTAAGTTTAACATACAGCTTTTTTACTTTGGTTTCGTTCTTTTTTTTTTTGGAGGGGGGGGGCATTCAGTCATTTTCATTTTGCTTTTGTCCAGTTTTTATTGCGCAGAGTATAACAAAGAACGAAAGCACAATAAAACTGGACGAAAGCACACAAAAAAAAACGGATGAAACCATTGTAAAAAAGCTGTATAATTTACCAGTACCGTTAATTGTTTCTTCCTATTTTTTAAATTATAAACTTTACAATATTAGAAAAGCGAAATCAACAATTAAAATGACCAGTATTTCTTTGTTTTAATAATAAGGTGAAATGAAAGATAAAATGCATTGTGGTTACTTTAGTCTGGACTCCCGAGAATCTTGCAACAGCACTTGTAAACTGCCCTTTATTTCCTCAAATTGTCGTCCATTTCCTCAAATTTACTTTTTTCCCCCTTTTTAGGGGGGGGGGGAGGGTGAAGAGTGGAATCCACTGCTATACAAAATAATTGTTTGATAAATTCAGTCAGTTTATATGCAGAGAATTTTCAGCTTTTCAGAACACAAACGATCTACAACCCTGGAAACTTTATAAAATACGAATAGTTCTTGGCGATCTTTCTTTTTTGTATTGTTTTTTTTTTTATTACTACTTTATGATCTGTCTTTAGGGCTTCTTGACTTTGTCTCTCGCCTTCACGATTTCCTCAATTTTTCCTCTTTCCTCAGTAACCAGGTTACAAGGTTACGTAATCAAGGGCGGATCCAGAACGAAGTCTTAGAGGGGGCCGCAGGATGATTTTTCTACATATTCGTGCATTTTTGGCGTAGTTTAACTGCGTTTTGTCAACAATTTTGGCAATTTTCCGTTGATTATTTGCCTTGGAGGGGGCCGCAGCCCCCTCGGCCCCTCCCTTGGATCCGCCCTTGTACGTAATATTTTCGAACCCCACTTTGGTCTCCCAATAGATCTATGTTGGCTTTAAGAAAAGATAAAATGGAAATGAACTGAACAAGCGTACTAACCAAGTAATTAATAATAATTTCCATTAGGCCTATATAATTTCACGTTGTGCTTCCACCACAGCACAGTCAATGAAATGTCAATTTGGGGACAAGGAGAGCTAGACGGCTTTTGCTCAGTTTCTCAACTTCGTGAAGCTTTATTTTTGTAAAATTTATTTAGCGTAACTGACATCCGGAAATTGTATTTTGCTTTACACTTGAAAAATCTTTCCACTTCTTGGGTTTTGGTTAACAAAAACGTCCAGTGATGTTTTGGCGAATTTCAAAACACTTACAAAAATTAAAATAAGTTCATGGCGTTTCAGAAATCATTTTCTGGTTTTCAGTGATGCTTATTGTCCCACACGAAGCATCCTGTTTGGCGCGTTTCCAACATGGCCACCATGGTTCCATTAAGAATTCACGTGATGTGCTTGTGTGTCGTTCGTCGTAGAAAATTGCGAGAAACGTGAAGTTTTACAATAATAACCACAACGCAAAACTAAAACGGAAAAGCAGCCTGTAAACCTTCACACTATCGCTGATCATGAGAGAACAACACGTTAAGTACCTAACTAACGCCAACTTTCGGACAAAACGCAGAGTTTCAATTTTAGTTCGTTACCGCCCGTAATTGGAAAAAAATATTCTCTAAAACTATGACAGCCGTTTATTTGATTTTTTCTGTGCACCTTAATGAATAGCTATTGCGTGCAAGTAGTTGTAGGTGTAGCTGCCTCCAAAAGGTAAAATGAAACAGAAAATAAAAATAATTTTTCAACAAATAATTATTACCGTTTGTATTCTGTCGAATTTTTTTCTGGTCCGAACGGTTTCAAAAATAGCATTACCCAGCCCGGGGTCGAATATTTACTTGGACTCGGTTGAACCCTAATTTAAATCTTTAGCTACATCCACAAAACAAGAGTGGATGTGTGTAGCAAGTCGCTGGCATTTTATTTTTTTCAATTATTCTGTCAAAAATTAACCAAATTTTCCAATTAAACACACCACTTTCATTTACTTTTAGATTAGGTGCTAATTATTCAGGCATGTGCATATTAATAGCAATCTAACGCAACATTTCGATACTCAAGATACCTTGTCATCAAATAACAGAAAAGTTAGATAAACCAATAGATATTTTCCTTTTACTACACAAATGATTCGCAGATTTCATTCATTTTACAGAGTTCTGTTACTTGATCTGGGCATCAAATCGTGCATTAGATTGATATTCAGGAACATTACTTTACTACGATTCGTGGTTAAATTTTATACTGTTAAAATTGTGTAATTTCCTATTTCTTTCAGTTGGGTGGGGAAGCTGTCAACGTAAGAATGAATGTGGTTTTCGTGCTGCTTAATAAGTCGTATGTTTACGTTTTGTACGCTTAGATTTCAAAGTAAAAGGATAGTTACCGCGCCAATATCCTTGCAAATTTTCCAGTCAGGTTTTTCAGGAACGATAGCAGCAGACGAACGAAAGACGAACGATCACGACGAAGTAGCCTGATGAAGAAAGTCGTTCTGAGCCCCTCCAACTCCAGAAAAACCTGAATGCCGAAAATTTGCAAGGATATTGGAATGGTAAATATCCTTTACTTTGAAATCGCAGCGTACAAAACGTAAACATGGACTTGACTTTAGAAAGTAAGCGATGTGACATTTTTTTAATTTTCAAGAAATATCATGGAAGTCCCGCCGTGTTTTCTGAATAATTTTCTGACTGATGAGAAACATGCTGGCTGCATTCCTCTATTCAAAACGATAAAAAATAGCAAAATCAAAGCATCAAATCAAGTGTGAGATTACACGTTCACCGTTTTGGGCAATGAATAAGTAAAAACATCATACTACCATAAATCGCCTATTAAACGCCCATGGGCGACTAAAATTAAATCGATAAAAAAGTGGAGGGGGCGTTAACAAAGCTACTACAAGATTTCTGACCTGAACGTATGTTTTTTGGTGGTCGTTTAGGCCAAAATCCATCGTGGAAAAGTTGATTATTCACGTGCATGATCTGGGTTTAATCTAGCATTAACACACTGATTTTATTATCATGTATTCACTAATTTAGTGTATTAGATCGTTCTCCTTCCAATATCTAACCTAATTCAAAGTTAAAATTAATTAATTTCTAAACATCACCACGATTCACGGGAGCATTATTGTAATCGCAGAAAAGTCGGCAGTATTAGGCCTATGCGATCCATCATTGATGTGCGTAATATGGATTCCGTCTAGTGAAAACGCTTTACCTTTTTCCCATTTATTCTCAAATTTAGTTTATTAGATCGTCCTACCAATATCTAACATACTGGTTATTCAAAGTTAAAACTAATTTTTAACCTTCAAACACACAAACCACCAAAACAGACAACGTGATTCACCACTGGAAAACGTGTATGTTGACATTTATCACCATAGAATTATATATTGTCGTCCAAGAAGGAAGTTCCGGCAGAAATAGACGCGTAGGTCTGGCCCCGTGGAGCCCCAGTAGTGTAGTAGACGCAAAGTGGTGGACGCGTCAAGACTGTGTAAGCGCTTGAAATATCCGGTCTACCGCGTCCGTTATGACGTTACTCCGGTTGGCGTTTTCCGGTCATGAATCGCGTGTCTGTTTTGAAGGTTTTGTGATGGTTAAAAATTAGTTTTAACTTTAAATTATGTTCGATATTGGAAGGAGGACGATCTAATAAACTAAATTTGAGAATAAATGAGAAAAAGGTGGTAAAGCGTTTTCACTTGCCTGAATCCATATTACGCACATCAATGATCGATCGCATAGGCCTAATATTGCAGATTTAACACGATTACAAATGCTCCCGTGAATCGTGTTGAATTAAATGTTGATTTCGTTAAATTTATGAATCTTTTCGTTAATTTTGCTGCAGAACAACCAAGATTTAAAGGGATAATACATTGATTTCTTTAAACGTTTGAAGCTTTTAGTCAATTTCACGATTGACTAAAAAAAAAAAGGATGGGGGGGGGCATTAATAAAGCTACTAAACGATTTCTAACCCTTAAAGGCATTTTTGGGGGGTGGGCGTTAACAAAGCCAGGGCGTTTATTAGGCGATTTACGGTAGTTCAACTTGCTATTAAAACCTATGTGTATATGCCTATGTTTCAAGCTAATTTTTTTTTGTGATGGGGAAGGTAACAAAACAAAAATGTTTCTAGCACAATCATCGCGTTATTTTCCATTTTTTGTCATAGTTCGTGATGCGGAATTTGAAAATCTTCATCACAGTAAGTAACGTCCCTGTCGATATTGCACACATCCTGGCTGTATTTAACATCACAAATGCATTACACCAAGTCTGGGTAACAGCCGAGTTTTATCATAGCACATTAAAGCCAGGTCAGTAATCCTTCTTAGTAACAGACTTGGACATACTGAAAATGCACATCTGCGTGTTGCATCATAGCAGCACAGAATTTGACAATACTTTCATATTATCAGACATTTTATAGAGAACCATATGTATCTTAGTCGTTTCATTGTGGCGTCTACTTGGATAGTAGTTGACCCGTTCAACCACTGGGCTGTGCTTGCTCCTGTTGCTTAAGAGTCTCCACGGACCCCTACACATGGTTCGGAGTGCGTGTTACAAAGTTTTTTTTTCCACTGTCAAATTTTCGTTGAAAGCAAACACAAAACTTAAATTTCAATTTTTAGTTGGGCCAATTTTTTTAATGTCATATTTGAAATGCTTACAAGTAAGCAAAGGTATAGTACAAAGGAAAGGGCAGAAACTGAATTTAGAGAACATTAGAGGCACCCAATGCGTCCTGTGCTAGATTGCAAACATAAGAATGTGACTAAATACAAACTACCTAATTATTAATTCATCAGAGAGGCAAAATTAATCCTTAGTCCCCAACAGTTTAAATTATGCATTTTTATGTTACTTAAAGCTCGCTTCATTGACGCAAGCTAGGAAACATTTTAACAGCCAAATTTATTTCTGAAATGTTAAATTTTCACTGAAAGTGAGCGTAAAAGAAAGTGCACATCCATACAATTTCAAGAAAAAGGAAAGGAGTTGGGTGCCCATTAGAATTGTTTTAAGTGCAAATCACCTGTTGCCCATACTGCGGCCCCACTCGCAAAGTCGAAAACTGCATTGTTTCATCCTTTTTACCTTTCCTAACTTGTGTTACAAAAATATATTTACAGAAAAAAATGCAATATTGGGCGTATGTGGTGACCAGCTTTGCAAAGTCGCAGAACTAGCTAAATTATAAAGCCCAGTACCAAGCAGTGAAAGTAAAACATGGCTTTACCATCATATGACAACTGGATCTGTTTTACTGACATGAAGTAAATTTATATAGATATGCTCACGATGCACGTTGTATGAACCAAATGATAAGGCTGACTTATAAATGAATGGCCAACTTATACTCAATTATGGCTAGAAATACAGAATAAAAATTATTGTACAGCAACCACACTGATAATAGGCAACTTTATACAGCGAAAATAAAAAATAATACCCCAATGTGGTTCACATAACTTAAATAGCAACGAAACAAGAAGAAAAATGGCCAGTCTTGATGCAAAACTACAGACAAAACCTTTAAAAAAAAAAAAACAGTAACATTAATAACCTCCAAAAAAACAAAAATTATATAACGTTAACTTTTTCAAACAGATTCTCCAACTATTAAATTACGAAACCGTCTGTTCATGTGCTTGAGTGTCCTGAGGCTTCATGACATCGGGCAATTCGGGTGGACTAGACAATGGAGTGATTTCTAGTTGCTCGTACGCTCCATCTGCTGAAACAATAACAAACAAAAAACAAAGTGTGAGTATAGGTTCAGGGAAAGTTATGTAGAGTTTCTAGTTAGGGTTACAGAAATGTTTGCTTTTTTTTAACGGACTGTCCTTTTTGGTTGTATATAGGGATCGGCTGATGAGAGTTTTTACCGATCCGATAAGATACCGATGTCGATATTAAAACAGACTAAAAACGTTTTTCCCATACAAATGCAACTTCAGTTTCTGGTTTTGCATGGGTTCCAACTACTAAGATTATCCAAAAAAAAAGGCAAATTTTGCTGGATGGAATGTATATCAACTCCTCTGGAAGATGGAGGCAGCGCTTGGTCTAAGAGGTGCAACGGGAACGTGGCCTAATGTTGAATGAGTCAAAGATGGCTACCATCTTGGTAATCTTCTCTCCCATCGAGTCAGAACACGAGATAAAGTAGCGTTAAAGGAGCAGGAAAGCAGATATTAGATTAAATCAAATCGGGAATTTATTTCCGCTAGAGTAGCGACGAACTTCATTTACAACCAATCCAATATCGCTATGGTGAAAATGAAGAGAACGAAATGTTGATCGTTAGCGTCAGAATTCAGGTCAATGCAACGCAAGGACGCGTCGCTGTGTTTCGTTGTGTAGCTAAATTTAGCAATACAAATTTTAGCATTACAGGACTTGGGGACGTCGCTGGTTTTAAATGTGCAAGGTGAAGACATATCAATGGATACATAGTCAGCGTTCAAAGGGGGAAAAAAATGCCAGGAGCACAGTATTGATAGGCGCCAATACAGATTTCTTGGGTTTGGATTTTGCTCATTTTTTTCAGGCGTCTACGAAATCCATGGAAGTAGAACAGCGAACACGTTGACTACGTCTAGATCAGAACGATGCCAGATGTAGAGAATCATACCAATGCTGGCAGATCATGCAGATCATGCTGGAAGATTGCAGATCATGCAACGTTCGATGGTGAATCTGCACGAATAGCACTCATAGGATGGATATCATTTGGTGTTTTGGTGTGCAAGCAAATAAGGAAAGTATCTGTGTCAATTATATCCAGTTAGAGGTCGACCGAATTTCGCTTTTGGTTTCAGCCATGAAGTTATGTTTCGGTTTCGGCCGAAACTGGTTTGACTTGTTTTGGTTATGGTTTCGGTTTAGGCCGAATCCTATGCTGCAGTTTCGGTGAAGCCGACTCCAAGTTCCACCCTCCCAGAAGTAGCCAGTTTCCATAGACTAACTAGGCTACAGCCTAGGAACGTACCGGGGGGCACCATCTCAGATCCTGCTTTTATCTGCCATGTACACGCTAATCAATAAAAAAAACAATTTTTTCGATCCATATTCAATCATATTTTTAGCTTCGTTACACTAGAGGGAATTTATGCTTTTATTTCTCTTTACGTTTCAAGCAAAGCTTATTGAACGTAACCCTTTTGCAGTGTTCTGGACATCCCTCGCCACGAACTAATGGTTATTTAATTAAAACAAGACTATCGACCCCAAAAAAATGCAAACCAAAGTTTTGAAGTCTTTCCGCATTGAGAGATTCTGAAAGATTTTTTTTGGTGGGTGGGTGGGTGGGTGGGGGGTGTTGGTGAGATGCGCCCGTGGATTTGCTCAGCGTAGAGCGGAAATGGGTAAACTGGGGTGCGAGTTTTTAATTTTATCCTTGCTTTTGTCTAATTATTAAAACTGATATTATTCAGGTCCTGGGGTCCGGTTTCGGTCAAAACTGATATACTGGATTCGGTTTCGACCGAAACCGAATTGCCAGTTTAAATAACTGGTTTCGGTGGTAGTTTCGGTTTTGGCCGAAAGTGAAAAACTTGGTTTCGGTCGACCACTACATCCAATAACGAGTTGTTTGACATATTGAGAAGTAATAAATAATGTACAAAATAAACTAGCATAACAGAGCCCGATGTTTAACCATCGCGCTTAAAGTGATAAGACCGCTTGCATGCGTTGATATAGAGAAAAAAAAAAGAGCAGCACCACCGTTAGGAGCAATTTGTACTAAAATGATTCTACCAGAGAACTTGTTCTCGCAGGAGAATTGAAGTTCTCAGAGTCAAGGATGAGAGTCACTCCAAGTGAAAAAGTAGGAAACGGCAAGAAAATAGGTTAATTTGTAGGTTTTTTTGGGTGTTTTAATGTATTTTTAGGTGATTTGCAAGGCTCAAAAAAAAGGAAATCCACCTAAAAGAGGAGGAATCTCATCCCTGCTGAGTAGAATCCGACGAAACTTATGCTACAAATGGGATATCCCTCTTGCTATCGGCACTTGTCATCTAACCTAATTTGCATACAAAACAACTATAATTTATACAAATTTTACGTCTCTCCATCCTCTATCGCCCCATTCCTATCCACTCTCTTTTGCAGCTGAGCCACAAGGAGTGCCAGGGAGCCGGGCACGGAAGTAAAAGTAACACAGTTTCGTCGGATTTTATTCTGGGAACTTCGATATTCCTGCGAAAACAATTTCTCTGGTAGAATCATCATTCCTCAGTCGCAGTTCCTCCTCACTGTGTTACCTATCATGGTACAAATGGGATCAGATTCCAAGACGTGGCGCTCGGCCAGCTTCCCACCTGTCAACCATGGTAACATGCGACCTGTCTTCGTTGCAGGTGCCCGTCGTTTCCGCCAAAAAACAAGGTGGCCACACCTCTGACCCGTAGAGCAACTGCCCGGCAAAGCCTGGCGATGATGCCCCTTTCCAGTGGCCACGGCCCCATGCCGCGACCGGCGTTCGACGCAACCTGACCCCCTAGCCACTCAGCCAGGGCGATGCAGGACCCAAATGGGCCAGTGTGTCCAGCCTCCAGTGCCCAGCATGACCCAGCCACCAGGTCGAAGATAACAGCACCTATTCAGGGGCCATCGCCCCCATTTATTACCAAATGCACGGAATTTATTCCTACACTATTCCGACCCCGGTGACCGTAGAACCAGAGTCACCCTCCTTACTGCCGGGAGAGCCTCCACATCACCTATTGTAAGCCTACTTAGCTACTGCCGGTACGAAGCCTCCTCGCCATCCCAACAACGTGGATAGTACCGACCAAACAACCCAGGTCCTACACCTGTCAACACCCCCACGCCTTCCAGGAGGCCACCCATCATCAGCATCCCCTACCACCTGCAGGGGCACTCGTGCGTCCTCAGTCGGTCACCAAACCCCTGGCAACAGACCAGTGTTGCATACACAATCTTTGGGCATCCATGGGGGAAAAAAATCAACTACCGACTCCCCCTAGGCCCTACTCACAACTTTCTCCAAACACCCCCTGCCTTGCGGGCGCAACTCACGGACCGGGCCTTTCTTTCACCCTGGTCCAAGGATCCCATAGCCACATCACCTGCAAGGACCCAAAGTTTTCGGGTTCACCCAAACACTACTCACTCTCAGTGACATCATTATCACCTGACGAGGGGGACACGACCAGGCCAGCTCAACTAGTTATAATTGCCAGTCTGCCTACCGGGATGCACCTGCCAGGTATACCACTGCACATCAAGGCTGTACCCCTTCATTACTTTGTAACCTATTCAAGATCGGCCCTAAGGCCCCTATCCTGCCACATGTACCAAGGTTATCACTATATGCCATACCACAAATCGGCATTAATTGAGAATGAAAACACTGCACATCTGATACTGCCTATAAATAGTGCACTGACAGGTCTCACTTCAGTTAGCCGTCAACTCGCCTACGTATTCCACGACCTCACATTCATAGTAACGCCCACAGCTGACTTAGTTTAATAATCAGATCCCATATGCACTTAATATTTCTTAATGCGTAAGGCACGTCTCAAGTTTCACAGCGCATCACCGTTTTCAAATTCACCGTATTCCTCACTTTCCAGGCCAGCATTTATTTACTTATTTAAGTAGGTGTAGCGTCCCGCAGGCAGTAAATTGACGTGACCAATATTGCCCGACCATTATCGTGGTCGCTTCCACTCTTAGTATTTAATTTTTCTCAAAATTCATTCTCGAATCACTCCGCACAACTCAAATTCGTTCAACTCTTACTGTATTAGTTCAACAGTACCTGCATTCGTTCAACATTAACTGCATTACTCCATCCTAGTGCGAGACCGATCGGCTCCATTGCTCGTACGCCTAATCGTAACCACGTTTTTAGGCCTAACCTCACTCTGCCCGCATGGCCCACCTGTCTGCTAGGGTCATCGTTTAATAACTGAACGCCATGTCCATTGCACCACAACCAAATCATAGGCACTCCCAGTTTCGTCCGAAATTGAACGTGATATTTTTCCACTTCTGCGTACGAACTCAACCACACTAAGGATTCATCGGCCTGCACAACTTTAACTCCGGCGTAGACCTTTAGTTCCAGCCAATGCCACAACCAGGCCTCCTCCCCGCGGCCGTAAAATGGTACGCCCTACAGCGTTCTCACACAGTCTCTATCTGTCCATCACTGACTGCCCTACTCCGCCGGAGCAGTAGGAAACACAAGCGCTTAGCCGCAGACCAAATATTCCATGTTAACATGTTTCGCAGGTCCAAGCATGATCATGCGAAAAATGTCGCTACAATAGTGTTTTTTGACCGTACTTTTTTATTTACCCTAAACGGATAAGTATGAAACACCAGCTCAGGGGGCGCACTTCGCGCGCTACTATATACATCGATATTTCTGTAATCCTAAAGCATATGATGCAAGCAATCGTGAAACTCCGGTTGTGGGCTCATTCTGTGTGCGACCACACATGCCAAGACATGTACGACTCATGCGCTAAGCTTTAACACGGAGGATTTGGTCTGCAGCTGCGCGCTTTTGCAGGAAACATGGCATCGTCCGCCACCCACGGTATTTTCCCTTTCACAGTTCGTACGCCGCTATCGTCAACTTTTCGTAAATAAGTGTTTTTTATGGTACGCAACATCTTTGCCCAGAGCTATCGTATAACGCTCTAAGATTTATCGTGTAACTCACGAGTTACTGCAAACTCTCAAGGCCACTCATGCATATGTCACAACACCTCTGCCTTTTCATTCTCAATACATACATCACCGGGTTATCGTGTAACCTCGAGGGTATCGTGTACCCTTTATCTCGCCACGTTCTTATAGAGTTATCGCTTTATCTCGTCACATTCTCATATTTATTTTGACCATAACTCTTTTTCAATTTCTCTCTTGGGCCACGCTTGCCCCAGTTCTCAATATTCTCAAATCAGTGCCTCGAAGGCAACCGCATTTAATTCGTATTCTCCATTTTTCGAAACGCTTATTCACTTCTAACAGGATTTCCTGTTTTTAGTACTCGCCACATTCCGCCGCCAATCTCCGTTTTACCGCAAGGCGGCCTTTTTAAGATTGAAAAATATTAAAATTAAGGCGGCTACGATTAAACTCGTTCGTTGACATGTTCCTCAGAACAAATTAATTAGTTCACGGCGTTTTCTACACCCAAGAATTCCAAAAACGATGCTAGACGGAAACGCACCATCAACCGAATTGGTAGCACCAATTTACAAACACGTCCGACGTGTGCGACGGCAAAAGGAAAAGTGGATAGGAATGGGGCGATAGAGGGAGGAGAGAGTGGGGTCAGGTGACATAAAATTTGCATAAATTATAGTTTTGTATGCAAATTAGGTTAGATTAGTGCCGATAGGAAGAGGGATATCCCGTTTGTAACATAACAGGTAACACAGTGAGGAGGAGTCTGCGACGAAAAATTATTTTATTTTAAAATTACCGTATTGGATTTTCAATTCATACTTTCTAAGTGGTATAAAATGCATTTCTTACTTTCTGCAAAATACTTACTATGGTGAAATCGCTAATTTTATGCGATTTCAGTATTTATGTTACTGAAGTATTTTGCAGAAAGTAAGAAATGCACTTCATACCATTAAGATAGTAAGAATATTGTCACTTAAAAAATGTGACAGAAATTATGAGAAGTTAAGCTTTATTCGTACGTAGCAACAATACAGACAACATAATGCTCACGTGTACGAAAAAAGTTCACATGCATCGCAAAAAGCAATCCTCATCTTTGTTTTTTTTTTACATCGAGCATTGAGAACGCTAGTATTGGACGAATGAAATTGAGTCGCTGTCTATACAATGTTTATTCTATTGTTTTCCAGCATTGGTACAAAAATTTTAAAAATGACTTCGTAGACCTTTTCCCCTGATCACAGAATTAAATCCTCTGTCACCATTCAAAAACCTCAGCTTAAAGTTAAAACCACCTGGCCCAATACATTATATGGATGGGGGTCTGAAAAGCTTTAGCATTCGCGCGTAAAAATATTTTAACTAACTGTGCGTAAGTTCAGTAGGACACAAACATATCTTTCTTAACAAGGTCAGTTGGACCGAATTAAGAAAAGTAATGCTACCCTTGAAAAGTTTCTCACCAGTTTGTCGGTATGTCAGTCCCACTGTTGCCGGTGCCTGGGCTCTAGCAGCTGCACTGTTCAAACCGTACTCGGAAAGGCTTTTCGTGTCTTCCATAATCATGTCATCCTTGAACAATCTTTGATCATTTGGTGCTATCTTTGTAATTCCTATGAAATAAAAAACATAAATGTGTGGTTAACTGTGAAAAAGACGCAGAATAAACATACAACAGATATAAACACTACTTAACTCTCCCACACTACAAATGACTAAGGATACCATAAATCGCCATTAAAACACATGAGGTGTTAAAATTAATTCGATAATAAAAGGGGGTGGGCCACAGGGTTGGGTTTTTTGCCGGCAAAAACAGTTTTTTGCCTGGACAGTGGCAAACACATGGTTTTTACCAGTTTTTTACTGCGAAAATAAGTGTGTGAAAGGCAAATAAGAATTTCAAAGTAAACGATGTGATGTTTTCAAGGGGAGCTTTTATAATTTGCTAATATTTGACTTTGTCGGGCACACTTTTTTTTATTTGACTTCAAGTCGCTTTTTGCCATATTTTTGACCAAAGTGGCAAAAACATGGTGAAAACCAGTTTTTGCAGGGGAGTAAGGTCGAGATTGAGTCAAAATATGGGGAATGTAAGAAATAAAGTCGATGACAACGGCATTGCAGTCCATTGCGTAGAAAAACAGCATAACATCGAGTTGGTTAAGGCAGAAACGCTGATAAAATCGAATTCAAGATGGGACAATCATCTGAGGTGTCTTGAATCGGTGGCAATTAGATTGCACGTAAAAAAAAAAAAAGTACCACTATTGAATTTAGAAGGCCTAACGAACCCCAATGTGAATTACCAGGTAGTGAAGGATCCAGAAAAGAAACTGGACATTTAGCACCAAGATAAATACGCACAATCTCACAACGAGAAGGAAATCAGAAGGAAGTACTAACCACAGAATGACAAGGGCGAAACGAATACGGTTTCAGCAAACACAGAAATAACCACAGAATAGACTGGGATAAAACCGAGACCCTGATTGTGTCAAATTCGAAAAGAGATCATCATTTAAGAGACTTACAATCCTTGGCTATACAGGCACGTAAGAGAATTTACCGACCTCATGAATATCCAGGTGCCTTACACACCTGCAATCCAATACCTGATAAGACCCGAACTCCACACCAGCCTTGCAACCGAATGGAAACAGCACGACCAACAACGAAGGCCACATGGCCACGACCCGACCAACAACGAAGGCCAATGCCACCGACAGACTAACATCGAAGGCCATAGCTACCGTACGGTCAAATGTAAATCAACTTATGTGATTCAAAGCAGCAGTAAAACCTCAAAATAGCACCTGACGAAGGCAGTTGGGAGACATGTTTCATCATCCTCCAGGCAAACTGTCGAAAATTTGAGGAAATTTGACTAATTTACTTCTCGTTGTGAGATTGTGCGTATTTATTTTGGTGCTTCGATTTTCCGAACTCGCACAGTATACTTTACGTATTTTCAAACTGGACATCAAGTGGAATCTGGATCGTGGAGAATGCAGGACGACAAAGAACTGTCTATTAAAAGCAGGAGGCTATGCAAAGGAACGGCCAAAAATCTGGAGGTTATATGGAGTAGAGAAACAAACCAAACAACGGGAGATCGTCATGTAACCAGAGAAGCTTTAACCTAGTGAGAGCCTGAAGAAGCCTGCAGGAAGCACTTGTAAATTACCAACATAATTAACAGCGTGAAAACTTATCTACAGCGTGAAAATGAGCAACTTGTGGGAAGTTTTTCTAATGATTCTGACATTGCATAAAACCAGTTGTTTCACTGCGAATGTTCATTATACTGTTCACGTAAATACATGTAATAGTGAAATCATTGCTAGAAAATGGAGGTAGAGGTGGAGCCCCTAAATATACACCAAATTGAAAAAAAAAATTCATCGGGGTACTCTTGATGACTAATGACATGTTGATGACTAATAGTAAGGGCAATGAATTCCATTTTCACAGTGGCATTCGATGCACCCTAACATCAGAGCATTCAATGTCAAATCTGCTTGACCCAGAGACAACCCCAAATCGATGCTCTAAAAATTTGCTTTGCTGTTCCTGATCACTGCTGCTGTTGTTACAGTATAACCTCGTTAATAGGAACTCAGATAACAAGAATTCCCGCTTAATAAAAACTTTTATCAAGATTTTGGTTGGCCAGCTACTCTGTTAGTACTAAATATATACGGCTATAATGAACTCTGTTAATACGAAAGTATGGATAAGACGAACAAATATTTACAATTGTAGCTTATTTTTACGAATTTGCTGTTCGTAACGGTTTCTTTTTCCTCCCCCTTGAATTTCATTTCATTTCACGCAAAACATCAATCGCTAGTTTACTCCATCTTGGGAAGTGATAAAGAGTTTTGTCCGTTTGCACAAACAGGTCAAGGACGAATGAAAAGAAAATACTGTACTGTATACCGGTAGGCTACATTTTTTTAAAGTTGCAGTCCAATTTCTTTCGTCCGTTTAATAAGAACTACGGTTAAGAAGAACATTTTTATCAGTCCCCTAAAGTTCGTATAATAAAGAGGTTTTACTGTATTTCATTAAATCTCACTTAGGCCTAATTAGTAACTTAAGGAAGGAAAACACGCCCTTAGACAACTTGTTCGAGGCTAAAGAAGACTCATTTTCCGAAAATCACCTTTGTGTTTAGTGAGTAGAAATTGTAGTACCCATAAGATATAATTTACAAGCTGGGCGGTATTCGAAAATTTACAGGAATGGAGCCCTACCCGTAAAACTCCCTGAAAACATCTAATAACTGCGATGATTCAATCGTGCAGCATGGGCTTTCAAATTTTAGGCACTCTCCAAAGTATAGGTCAAGATTAACTTTTTTCCCCCTAGTCGCCGCTGGCTGGTAAGCTAACTCTGACTAGTCGCCAGTAGTGCATTTGTTTATCGCTGCATCACGGTTTTTTTTAATTCTATATACCTAGACTGACACCAATTAGAATAAAGAGACATGAGAATAAGGGATTTGGGCAAATGTTAATACGAGCATTAAGGCAAAAGAATAAATTAAATAAGATAAATAATGAGTCTTGTGCTGAAGATTATTAGTTTAACAGTTCTCGACAGCAGCCTTGTCTCCAGTCTGGCGACTAGACAAATAGTAAATGATCGCCATATTGCAATGGCATGTGACGACTGGCCAGTGCTTATCTTGATCTCTACTCCAAAGCATCCTTTTCGGCCCCACAGCAGAATCTGAGCAATGCGCGACGATACATCGGGGACAGTTGAAATTCGCCGAGGACAAATTAACTTGGCCAAATTTCTGCCGTTTTGACAATTTTTGACCGACTTTTAACATTCCAATTCACCAGTTTAATCGTCTCTACGAGACCTCTCCATTGGTGAAGTAGCCAGATTAATAGGCTAAGATAAAACAGATTAGCAGCAAACAATTTTTTTTTCTGACAATTGGTGTCGCAGACAGTTGTAGCAAGTTCTGCTACAGCATAGGGTTAGGAAAAAGATTGATTAACCCTTTAACAGCCACTTTTTTTCACAATCCTGCCATTTCATTTTTTTTTTTAACTCCCATATGTTACTTTGGTCTGAAAAGTTTTCGGACCAGACATTTTTTATGACAAGCAGTTTATTAAGAATTTCCGTAAAGACTAGAATCTTGACTAAACAGCACATTTTTCTATAGTTACATCTTTCCATGCTGCTGTTTTGGGCACTGGCATGGTTGATTGCTTGCATTGCTGCCCTCGCCACTGCAACTTGTTCCCAGTTCCGCTTCATCCACAGCGACTGTCACCAGCTGGTTCTGGCCACAACACAGATTAGTCTGCTCAATCCATATTTGAAACACATCGCCATCACACAGTACAAAATAGTCTGAAAACGATGTAATTTCAGGATTCAAACTGTGTTTTGCACTAAGGGTAGGGCAAATATTTGAATCTTCGTACAACAAACTTCGGGGAAAAAACCCGGAAAAATACCGCTCACTTTCATAATCAAGACTACAGTTTAGCCCTGTGAATTTTCAATAACTTGCTGTTATCTTCTTCGGGCCTCAAGGATGTAGCGCGGACTTTCTACATCTTTCATTCTTGCTTGCCTAAGTAGCACATTTGAATTTGGCTGGCAACGTTGACGCCAATGCTTGTGTTGCGGGCCGATAGGGATGTGCGATACTCGAAATATTCGAGCCGAGCCGAGTATGCAACGTATACTTAAACTCGGCTTGCATCTATACTCAGAAAACTCGAATCCAGTGAAAATGCGATCATTTCGCCAATTTTTTACCAATTTTAACGTTCAAATATACCAAATTCATCGTCTCGAGAGCTTTAGTGATGTAAATTAAAACCCACTAAGTCCATTAAGCAGCATTTAACAAATAAAATAACAAATAAAAAAGACACTTGCAAAATAAGTGTGCTCACCAAATACTCGAACTCGGCTCAATACTCGATTCTTATGTTGCAAACTCGGCTCGGCTTGACTCGCATTAAAATTATTCTACTCGCACACCCTTAACTGACAATGACGGTGACCTGCCAAATTGTTGCTTACTGTACTAAATTCTTCACTCTAGGATATGAAGGGCCTTGAATGTTCATTAAAGCACACACTTTCTTCTCATGCTCTTGAATCGCTACGTAGATTCAAAAAGCTGAGACGTGGATCTCTCGTTGAATTCGACCTAATCGGTGTCTTTGTCCTCTTCCAGTCAATCTCGTGCTCTGTCGCCATGCAACGTTAGCGATGGTTTTAAAATCTTCTTACATTAACGGCATATTCGAATAGGATATATCCCGATGGAATATTCGCCACAAAAAATGATAAGTTATGTATTAAATTTTGTCTGTGTATTTTAGGTATTTTATTTGTTATTCAGTTCAGTTTTCAGTTAAGTCCCCACAATGCCGCCTTCTCTTCCCCTTTCTCTCACAACTCCGCTGTAGTGGGAATTGCCCATGCGAAGGAGGTTGGTGGAGGAGAAATGAGATTGAACTCTAAATATGTCGCAACACTTGCTTGTAGTTTATATATATATATATATACACTTACCCAGTTAAATAAATTAAACTTTACTTTGGTATTTAACAAAAAAAATTTAAAAAACGTGAGGTTTCTGGATGAGGGTGAGGCCTAAACATGGCAATTTTAGTTATGGCAAAAAACATGGCAAACACTTGCTTTTAGTTATGACTTACCCAGTTAAATATGCTTTTAGATACGACTTACCCAGTTATATAAATTAAACTTTACTTTGGTATTTAATAAAAAACAAAAAAAAAACGCGACGTTTCTGGATGAAGGTGAGGCCTAAACATGGCAAAAAAAAAATAGTTTTTGACCATTTTTTTTTTGGTAACTATTCAACTGCAGTTTTTCCCTATTCGTCTGACCCCTATTTTGCACCACGACTGTCTTTGGTAAAATTTGACTTGGTTACGATTTTTACATGGTTGGTCCACTCAAGTGCATGAGGACTTCCACGTCAATGTCACAAACACTAGCAATATCATTACTTACTTAAATGTCACTCCATTTATTTCACTAACACATTGTTGTGAGAAATAATAATCTACCCCAAAACAAAACTTAAGGATTCCCGCCAAGCTTTTCGGCCGTGTGAAGTCGTGATATCAAACGCCAAGCTCTTTCACCAAGCTAATCCCACCAACCCTCTCGAATGTCAATCCAGTGTTAGTCGCCAGTAGACCATAGAAAGCACTCGCCATTTCACAATTTATACTCGCCAAATACCAAATACATCTTGTACGATGGATGGTTTTTCCAATTTATGCATTTCCAAAATTGTAAAATTTTCTTTAACCCCATTATTAATGCAGAAAAATCAGTTATGTAGCCCTTGAAAATCTGAGTATAACGCCGCAAACCGTTCGTCTCTAACTTGTACGGTTCCAGAGATATCGCTCTCTTGAGTGTCATTGTCTATTGCTTGTTGCCATTTTGGCGAGTAAGGCTAAATTCCAAGTCGCCAACTGCCGATTTCCATTCGCCAAATGGCGAGTGGCGACCGACATTGGAGAGGGTTGAATCCCACCGACTAAAGAGTTCAAAGGTTAAATGAAATATATGAAAATTGCTTACTGCGCAATTTTCAGTTATTTCATTTAACGTTTGAAGTCTTAGTCGGAGGGATTAGCTTGGCGAAAGAGCTTGGCGTTTGATATCACGACTTCACACGGCCGAAAAGCTTGGCATTAATCCTTAACAAGTTTTGGGTCCAAATTGATGAAATCCCATTTTTTTTCTTAGTAATTATGACGTGGAAACACCAATCTAGTTTTCTGGTCCATTCCCTTTTTTTTTTGTTGGATTTCGTTACATTTTGAGGACAGCAGTCATCTTTTTTCATATGATCAGTATTTCTTAGGTTTGCAATACAGTATCTCCTTACAAATGCACGGATTTATTTAATCTTCTGTTTGGAATTGCTGCAAAAAAACAATGTAAAACAATCAATTTGGTCGTTTAGAGTAGCGGTTCCCAACCTTTTCTACAGTATTTTTCCCCATTGGGACTAACAGGCAATGGTGCCAAAAAAAATAAATAAAATAGCTGCGCAATTTTTTTTCACTACGATGAGGCAGTGTTGCCATATGAGAAGAAAAATGTCTAGAATGTTGACTAAAATGTCTATAGATTGCACAAAAAATCTGCAGATATTTAAAAATGAAAATGTTGCCTTCCTCATACAATTATATCCATTTTGACATGCATGTTTTACTTTTGAATCACTTACACAATAACTCAACACAAGAATTCACCTCCTATTTCTTTACCAACAGTTACTATTTCATCGCCTGCTGTGAATTTGGTCAATTATACGTCAATTGCTCCAATCAAAACTAACCAATTAGATCAGAGTCTTAAATAAACTAATTTTATAAGAATCTTAGTTCATCACCCTTTTCAGTTAATACTGAAAATGGTATGTACAAAATTTTCCTCCCATATTCTGCTAATTCTTATAAGAACTCAGAAATTGTGCTTGCTTCCTATATATTTGAACACCATATTGGCTAGGATGTCAGCTTTTACATCATGAATGTACAACACTGTCTGTACATTAAATTGAAGAGGCAACCGGCAGTGTTTCATTTTAAAAATAATTATGTTCTAACATTTTTTTTAAACTGAAACAACCTACTCACCCTCAATGATTTTCTTCAGTTCATACACCAATGTCGTTTCTTTGGCATCAGTGAAGATTGTCATCTTTTTACGACGAATCATTAAAAAGACATCCTGCATTGAAAAAATATACAATTATTTAAGCAATTGTACGGTTTTTTTTTAAACATAAATTACGCAAAAATTAATTCTGTAGCCTGCATAAACAACTAACCCCAAAATTTTTTAAAACATTGACACAAATTCCGTCTCCTACATCCATCAAATTTCAGGCACCAAGCTACTGCTGTTATCAAAAATGTTCCGAGATTTCGATTTCCGTTACTTCGTTGAAGTTTGTACTGTGGAACTTGACGAAAAATCCGAAAATGTCAACTCGCAAAATAAACATGCACCTTTCCAGAAACTAGACACTTACTCCAATGTCCAGCAAATTTTCAACAACTAATTGTTGTCATTATCAGGCTTTTAACGGTTAATTTTGTCCCTGATCACATCTTGCTTCAACGTTGTTTACAAGCGTTGTTTTCGAATTCGCCGGTAATTGTGGCCTACTACATTTTTTGGGCCGTTGCACGTCGGCATTCTGCTCGCTTAGTCCCATCGCCTACTCAATTCTTGTTCCAGTCCAACGTTAACTAGGTGGCCCATGTTAGGACGTTAACGTTGGACTGGAACGAGAATTGAGTAGGCGATGGGAACTAAGCTAGCAACAACGTTGAAGCAAAATATGATCAGGGACTAAATCAACCTTTAAAAGCCTGATGATGACAACAACAGTTAGTTGTTGAAAATTTGCTGGACATAGGAGTAAGTGTCTAATTTGTGGAAATGTGCGTGTTTATTTTGTGAATTGACATTTTCGGGACTAACGTTAGCTTCCGCGAAAGGTAAATGGAGGGGCAAACCCGGGAAACCTCTGATCATCATAGGGGTCAAAATATTGTCCATAATTAGCCAGAATAAGTTCCCTAGCTGCTGGAGGAGCATGGTAGTCTCTCACGCCGCCTTGGACAGCAGCTCTGGGCAGCCCGGCTGGACCAGATCCACAAACTTGCAGTAACCAAGCTGAGCTCTCTCAACTCTCAGCCACGGTGAGGAGCATGGCTATATATAGCATACTAGGTTGAGTAGGTTCGTTTAAAATGCTCTTTCTCACAAAACGAATATATTCGCGATTTTTCGACATTCCTTAAAAAGACTACCACTATGTGTTACGGACAGGCCACCAACCCTCTCGAATGTCAACCCAGCAGCAAGAAAAAAGCCTGCAAAGTGCACATACAAAAAACAAACGACGTTTCGCGAATATATAGCACCCCGTTTTCAAGTGCATTGAAAATCAGCAATCAAGCATCATAAGTATGTTGCTTGTCGTTGTGCTTCGTGCATTTTCTGATGAAGGTGAACAGCCCAGGAACTTCATCGAAAATTTAAAGAAAATGACTGTTGTAGAACTGAAGCATCTCCTGTTGGTGGCAACATGTATTTTTTTCGACTTTAGTGATTTATTTTAAGATGGAGGTACGTAGCTGAAAGTTTAATCTGACAAAACACTGTGTGCTCATTTAATTTGTGTTAAGAGGCATGATTGACTGGTGGCTGCAGTTTACTGGTTTTCCATTCGTTAATTGTCGTTAGAAAATTATGAGGGTATATTCTCTTATCAAAAGTTATTGTACTGCCATGAATCAATGACTGTTCAAGAACATTTTTTTTAAATCAGCGTTGTTGTTTCTTAGAAAGTGTTGTGCCACACATCTGGGCCCCAATATAAACCATGTGTATCACAGGGATGTCACTGGGGGTTCACTTTTTTCTCTTCACGCATTTGAATCTTTAAGTTTCAATTTTTTTTTCATATATTTTTTTTGAATAAGCTATTTCCAAAGCGCAAAAATGCATCTCAATACTATGAACCATTTTCCTGAACTTTGCTAAAACTGACTTACCTTCACTATTCAACTGAAAAACCTATACACATACTTTAACCATAAGTAGTAAAAAATGGAGTTTAACTTCTATGGAAGGAATAGTGTCACAGGAAATCTAATTCCAAGCTGTTATGAAAAATTCAAGTTTGGTGTGCAATTTTGCACTCCAGAGTTGCTTCTGGAGTGCAAAGTGTGATTTTGGAGTGCAATTTGCCCCAGTCCATCCGAATATTTCGACCCTTGTCATATAATTACATTCTACATGTTAAACAGCTATTTTTGTCTTTAACTGGGAAAAGGTAGTTCATCCTGGGGCGGTAAATACCTGGTAAAAACCAACCCCGATTTTTTTTTATCAAAAATCCGAAATTTCACATTTTTTCAGCAATGCGGTCAGTTTTTTACTTTTTTTTCACACTTCTACCTTAAATTTTCACATTTTTTCACACTTCCACCGAAATGCTCAAATTTTCACATTTTTTCAGTCTGTGGCATCCCTGATAATTATACTTAATTTGGCAGTAACAGAAATCGTCTACAGGTGGCCTTGACAGTAAGCACAATGCTTACTTTTTTTGGCCCGTGGGGAAAGGGCAACTTCTTTACAGTGATGACGTATTTTTGGACGTTTATGGGGAAAGTCATCAAATTAATCTCACCTTTCCTCATCATAAATAATGACTAGCCCTCCCCCCCCCCCCCCTTACCCTCGTTATAATGGCCTCCCAACCACGTAGGCTACCTAGGATACAGAATTTGAACGAAAGAAAAACGACTTCTGCAAGATACAACACTCGTTGGTGGTCGTGTATGGAACTGCCTCCCGATATTCCGACATTCTTCTGTGGAACCACGGCCCAAATATAGCGACTTTTTAGGTAAACGCACTTATTTTGAGCAAGCTACTCATGATTCAATACAAACAGTTGATTGTTGAAACGCGTGT
>JAHWFP010176843.1:33654-46106 GCA_023313725.1 Lithobius niger
AATATATACAAACCACTTTGCATTTCTTTTTTCCCCCCCCCCGCCCGTTCCCTAAAATCCCACCGCAAAGCCCAACACAATCGGTACAACTTACACTGTCAAGCCAGGATCTCAAATCGTAACTCAATTCCGTATTTAGATTTCTTGAGCAATAATGCAGTAAATAAACCGACTCGACAAACAAACAAGCAGGTGAAGCAAATGAATCGGCAACCCTGAGCGAGTGATCGCCATCTATGTCGAAGCTCTCTCCTCCCAAATCATTTTAAAACGGATATTATTATCGGGTTTTCGTTAGGTTTGAGATGCAAGGCCAATCCATAAATTTGAGTACAACGGTTCAAAACTTACCATCGTGAGTCAAAAGTTCCCAGTTTTATAAGTCGGGAATCCTTCGAACTCACGTTATGCTTGCTTAACCCTAACTTCTTTACGGTGATGACGTCACTGGACGGAAGTCCGATTTAGAAACATGAGATTAAAGAACTTCCGGAACATTTTAGCGACGAACGTGCGAAAGCACGTTTGCGCCATCTGGTGGTTGTCAAGGAAAACATAAAAAACATGGGGGACAGGTAGGCGAGTGGATAGCACAACCGCTTTCTGCCTGGGAGGTCCGGGTACGATCCTGGCCTCATCCACCCAGTGGCATTTTCGGGAAGGGAATAGCCCTGTGGTGCCTCGTGCTCATGTCGATTGTGGCATGTCAAAGCAGTCAGTCAAAATAACAGTCACAGTCGGAAAATTGTAAGAGGCTTTGACTGGGAAACTGTTGAAGGGGATGGTTGTGAAACTAAAGAAGAGGTTGATTAGGGAAGCGAACTAAATCATTGCGGGGAAGTGGGGTGTAAGGAGGAGGGGGGTACTAGCAAGCAGGAGAATGGCGAGAATCCATTTATAGTTAGGCACAGGGACGTGCACTGGACAGAAGGAGCGCAAGCCCCAGCCCTGATGGAAAGTAAAACAAAACAAAAAAAAAGTAAAACAAAAAATGGCCGACATCTGCGGTGGTGTAAAACTGCCAAAAACGGCTAAAAAAAGGGGGCAAAAATGGGTAGAAAAGGGTAAAAACACCACCTCAAACAAAGATCATCAGATGAAAGTAACAAGTTGCCCCTTTGCCTCTGCCCTCTCGGAGCCTGTGCACGTCCCTGGTTAGGTGGCAAAGATGGTAAAATTCAAGGAATTGTTCACTATTTCATAAAAGCATGAAAATCGGCATGAAGCACCTACATGCCCGTAAGATCGTTTTTAGATACGGAGCCACTTGGAAATTTACCCAGGAGCCCTTAACTTGTATTTGTTTAGTTGAAACGCCCTTAAAATCAAGACGGCACAACGGTCGAAATGGCGGTTGAAAAGCGTTTTTTTTTTGTTTGTTTGTTTTGCTATAACTCCTTAACCATTAACAAATCAAAAGCGTAGTGTGAAACAAAAACGTTCAGCAGACAATTCTGGGCCGGAAAGGTGATATAAATCTTTTACATAAAAGCAACCATTTAACCCTAAAATCATATTTCAAATATATTGCCCTTAATTCACACAAACGCTCCTTTTGTCAATAGGTTGTTATAGCGATTTTCGGCTTCAAAGTGCACTTGCGAGCCTTCTAATTGCCCGAAATGGACTTACTTAGGATATTCTGAAAGGTGGGGAGCTTTTCTTTCCATCACCCCTAATCAAAATTGTTTAGCTTAGGTAGGGACCATCCTACATCATTTAAAGGTGACGAGGTAACGGCATAGCTGCATAAGTGTATGGTGGTTTTCGAATTCAAAGTGCTCTTACGAACTCGCTAATAGCACAAAATGGACATGCTTAGAATATTCTGAAATATTCAGAAATAGGAGGCAGTGTGGTCAAAGGTCCTCAGTGACATGGTTTCACAGACGAGCAACAAGGCCAAAAGGTATTGGTGATGTGTAAAGCCTAAAACGGCGGTAACTCTAACAGGTATTGGTGACACTCATTCCTTAAGACCAGGTGTCAATCTCTTGGTTATGCTCAATCCTTAAGACCAGGCGTAACATGCTCAAATGTCTTAAGTGACATTTAGTCCATAGGGCCGGGCAGCAACATTGTCTCAAAGGTCTTGGTGATTTGTAATCTTTCACTCATACGGGAACATGGTCTAAAGGTCTTGACGAAGCACAATCATTAATCTGAGCACGGACAAAGTAAAAGGTTCTGGTTACACACAATCCTTAACCTAGGTAGCAACATGGCCAAGACCCCTGGTGATGCGCAGTCCCATAAAGACCAGGCATAGAGACAAGGTTGGTTGGTAGTTGGGTCGACCATCACGAATGGGCATTGTACCGATCCAATCCATCTAGACAGTCTGATGCCAGCACGGGTAGACGAAAACACACCCTTAGTTACAGGTGCACAGCGTATTAGACTGAAGCAGGGCTTTGAGTAGGTAGCATGCTCGATTAGGCAGACAGCCTTCAACATCCACTTGGACAGCAACCGAATCCATCATTGCCATCTTTACTTGCCTTGCATGATGATATAGCTGGGTAACCCAAATAAGTCCTTTCGTTGGGCAGGTGGGCGCAACACATGGTTGGCCCTGTAGGCGGCAAGCATCCTCCCCTTCCCCATGCCGGTGGGATTGGCTGCTCCTGCCTTGAAACCACATTGACGACAAAAAGCGAGGGCAGTAAATTGAATGCAAGCTGGATGACAACGCGACCCGGAATCCGGGTGGCATTGCGACCCCATTGGTCAAGGCATCTACCCAGTCATCGCATCCATGGGCGCGTGTTGCTGAAAGAGACGGTGCCGAAGTCAAGCATGTGTGTGCCATGTGGTCAGCCCTCCACAGCAGATAGCTACCGGGTGGGACATGAACCTACACAGACGTAGACTGGCTGGCACCAGTGCTCGATGCGGAATCTCTTCACACATGACTGGCTCTCCACAACACCTCTTGCCCCAACCCCCAGACCAGAGGGAAGAAACTTGACAGCTGGTACAGCTGTTCTCCCTCTCACACCCCAACACTTGTAAGTTGTGGGAAGCTGATGGCGCTATTAAGGAAAGATTTGCAAAATAAAGGAAAAAATAAACGTTCTTCCACATAACTGTTCACACACTAGGAACATCCCCAGCAAGAACCTACACTTGCATTCTTCGGTTGCTACATGTGCAACATTATGTGACGATCCATGGCCACATGGCAAGACTTTTTAAAATGGGGAAACCTTAGTAAATAACCTTGATACCCTGAAAAACAACGGCCATCATAAACATCAATAAGTCCAAAGTAAAAATGAGTAGGAATTAAGGCATCCAATAAGCAAACTACTCCCCACTACAAAACAGCTGATGGTAGGAAAGCAAAACGTCTAAATTAAAAAATTTAGCAGACTGATTGCACAAAGCATGTACACTGCTCGGAGCCAGGAAAACCAATGGATACAGCTACCAGTGGCTTGGGCCCAAAATGACCAACCAATCAGGGGTGATGCAAGACGTCAATAGAGTCGAAATTTCAGTTGAATGAGTGCGAATTACACTGCTCTAAGAGGGAGGTATACGTTACAAATAAAAACACATCATTTATACAAAATATGCACTTTTAATAAAATTCTTGAAATTTTCAATTGTGCACCAAATTAAGAAATACATTCAGCCAAATTTTATTTAAATAGCTTGAGTCCTTTAAAATATTTCTGTATGTCTTCTTTTCTGTAAGGCTTTGTTGCAATGCATGTAGGAATGTTTTCTGGCTGCTCCTGCCACAATTTATGATCAATACCCGCATCACACAAAGTGCTTGAAAGCCTTTTTAGAGACTCTTCATCAGGAGCCTGCAAAAAGAAAATGGAGCCCTTTAACAGTAGTCTAGGAGTAGTACATTGAGGGTAAACACACTTTACTATAACACTATCAGATGGTGTCACGCTATGACTGGTGCATGGCTGGCTTTCTTGGGCCTAAAAATACTCATTTTTTTTATTTTGCACTGGCTGTAAGTTTTAGCAAATAGAATCCCCCCCCCCCTTAATATATGTTTTAAAGCATAAGAGATTGGACAAACCAACGTTGTTTAAGAAACCGGCTCTCACAACATAAGCTTGACTAAAGATGCCGTTTCGTGAGTGCCTCCAGTGCCCCTTACGGCTAGCTCATTGACTGGTTCCAAATGCAAGCTCAACAGCTAATACTGATTCTGCTTTATTGTATCTTATGGCTCTTCTTTGGTAGTCCAGATTTCAACTTTACTCATACTGAGGTAGACTGCAAAAACATTAATTTGTTTGTATTGTAATTTATGCTTTTTTTTTCTAATAACTGCGTCTTATTTTCTAGTTTCGTATAATTTATAAAAATTTTATTTCATTACCTATTTGTTACATTTAGTCTATTTTAACAACTTGTAAATTGCATATAGGCCTATAAGCAGTTTATCGTTAGCCTTTTTTTTTCTGTTGTGTAATGCCATTAGGGCAATTTGACTGTGTAATAAAGTTTCTTGACCATCAAGCCAATAAATGGATACGCTTGAATTTGCATTCCAGCCGTATCAGGACAGTTGGCTTTTCTTTCTTAAAACGCTGTGTTTTGGATTCTCACCGAGGTCAATCTTTAACTATTGACAATTTCCTTTCCGTGCGTTGCTTTCCTGGAAGTGGTTTAAAAAAACAAGAAATTATGGTGCACGATTAACGTCTACGTCTACGGGACTAGCGTAATGTGTAATGTGTAATATGTAATATTAACGTTGACTCTATACCATACTCGTGTTTCGCTAAATCACTCAATGGAAAAGAAACACGGATTTTGTTAACCTTGCTTCGATTGTTAACCTTGGAACTCCCTTCCTGAGTATGTGGTAATGGCAAAGCTATCAGCTATAATGATCATCTTTCATCTTTTACACATTACAATTTCAACTAATTCGACCTTGGATAAATAACTAACACTTCGTTACGGGATAACTCACTTGCTATAGGCTACTTACCGTGCAAACAACACGACCCAAAATCGAAGACCGATACTCTAGTTTCTCAAATTTGCCACGAGAGTGCCAACTGCCGACAATAGCACACGCATTGTACATACGTCTCATGAACGTAAACTACAACCAAATTTGTATTCTAATGAACTATAGTTTTTCTTTTTTCAGTTTCTTACAATTGTACTTCACGACAAACATTGCAGAGATAAAGCCTTTTTAGTTACATTTAGTAATGAATGACGCAATACCTTACATATATGTATGGATGGTATTATTTTGCCAAAACAGTCAAACCCGAAAAACTAATAAGTTGTCCCAATTTGGTGGGCACGCAACAATTTGTAAGCATAACAGTTGATGCCGTAATTGAAGCAGGGGGCGGTAATATGAGAACCAAGAGGTCAATTCACTAAATTTCCGAAAAAACGAGGCCATAACTACCAGGGAAAGAGAAAGCCAGATAGAAAATAATTAATCATTAAGATGATATTTGGTAACAATATAACTGTTTGAAGGTCATAAAAGCCCCAAGTAAAATTGCATATGCAATCCTAGGACGACGCACAGTCCGGGGAAAATTCACAAACTATCAAATACATGGTATCTTTTTATTTATTTTTTACAAACTTTTCCTTCGATGCTCTGGCATTCGTCTTCTTCTGCACTAATTATTTCTTGGTCCGGCCTTGCCCCCAAATCCTTTTGCTTTCGCTTTCACTTATCAGTGGAAAATCTGCCAGTCAAAAACTACCGACCACAACTGGCCCACGTTTTTACTACGCTTCCCTCTTACCGAGGGCTATAAGTCACGTGGCAGGCATGGGTTGGCTAGCGACGGGATTGGAATGGGGATTTTAAGTGGCACTATCGCCGATTGAAAGCAGACGAATTCTGACAACATCTAGCGCTATGTAGTGCCATCTAGCACTTGCTTGCACCAAGCGAAGGAATGCATAATGGCATTTCTTTTAATGAAACAAACAAGCCACGACATCCTTAATTATTGAGTGAAAATGTCGTTCGTCTTCGTGCACCTGGGAGCAAGCTATAGAGATTAAAAATATCGTTGTCGCTAGATGGCGCCACGGTATTTTCGTTCGCATTTCAATCGGTGATAGTGCCACTTTAAGGCCATTGGGAAGAAAATACCAGACCTGCACAGCCTAGTTACTGCTGGTTGATGAAGTCTGGTGACATTTTTTTTTACACTCGCTAATCAGTTAAAATAAATTTTACAATAAATTTTTTTTCTAAATTTAAACACCCGAATTTGGTACCCCTGTTAGTCATTTTTTTTTGGGAGGGGGGGGGGGCAAAAAAAAAGCGAAAGTGCATGGGTATATCTTAATTTGTGTAATTTTGTTTTACTGTCTTAAAAAAAATGCATGTCTAGACCTACTCAAGTCATGATATCACGAGCGTTCGGCAATGGTAGGGTAGAATTTTTTTTTCATTTATTTAGCTTTTGGTCAAACCGCCGAAAACGCATGCAAAAGGCTACTGGCGTGAATTAAAAAAAAATTAAATAAACATGAAATTAAGTTAAGAAACATGCGAATAGAAGGGCGAAAGAAAAAAAATACGGGTCAAAAAAATTCAACATAAGCCTGCACACAGAAACAAAACAAAATGATTAGAAGGCACAAAGAAACGGAAAATACGGTGTCATTCCTCGGAAAAGCGAAACGAACAAGCCGTTTATAAAAATCAATGCAGGGGTATTGTGAACGAGCTTACCTCTAGTACTACTTTATGCATTCTGTCTAAATCAGCCGTGTATGCTGTTGTGTTGGGATCCTCGTGGAAAAGGTGCATTACAGCTGAACATGCGTGACAAGCTTGGGCTATAACTGCTCCAACAGGCCATTTCATAACATGTAACAAATCCCCTCGAACCACAACATATTGGACGTAGGGCGCCGCCATGACAGATTTCTGGCAGGTACAAGGCCAACTGACAAGGCCCTAGCATCCTAAAGCACCGAACAGAGCGAACAGAACGCACCACTGTTAGTGACAGTTTGGCTCCAAACTTGACGTCGCGCGTGTGCAGTGATGTTGCGTCAGCCGTTCAGTACCTTCCTAAACTACAATACAGCACAACAAGCTCAGCAGAGTATTCGATACGTCATACTTTCACCGCGACCAGACCTGGCTAATGGATGTGACCAGATGAGAGCAACGCCAAATTGCGAACCATCTCAGGGAGGTGGTTTGCTGGGGTGGAGGTTTGAGCATGCGCGAGCTAACAGTTTTGACGAAACAGATTCATCGCTTACGATGTTGACGTCAATCAAGCCTCATCAACACGGATATTAACACGGAATGAGCCAAACTGTCACCAACAGTGGTGCGTTTGGTTCGCTCTGTTTGGTCGTTTAGGAAGGTACCGTAAAGGATAATGACCGAAAACCGCGCAGCGTCCCGAGGGCCATTGTTTAGGAATGCACAAGGTTTTCGGTCATTATCCGACTTAATGCCCGTTACGGCGAAGAGCTCGTTCCCATTGTCGGCTATTGTTGGCAGACGTTCTATGCTTTGAAAGAACGTGGTATTGTTACGTTCTTGAAATAACGGGCCATTGTTTTACATTATTGGTAAAGATTCGAAAATAGTTGAACGTGTTGCGGGAAACTAAAATTCTTGGTAGGCTACTGATGATAAAAATGCCTTACCGTATTCCGTGTTTGTGCTTTTAGGTGTGCATGTTGGTACGTTGCGTGACAAAATTGAGGATTAGCACAAAGACAACAAACTTTTGGCAGGTCAAATGAAAATGGGCGAGAATACCTTGAATACATATTAAACGTTTCAAAAATAAATCAACGTGGGTTAAAACATATAAAAGGAAAGAAGAAAACAAGCCGAACAGCTATGTGATCCAGGGACGAATTGAGTTGCTAGTTTGAATCCGGGTCATGCCACTCCATAGGTGGCTTACTGTACTACGTTAATTCTAGTGTATTATTTTTGCTGTTTGGCTTGTTTTCCTTTTTCCTTCATGTAATTTACAGGAATTTGTGCTTATTTATTTAAAACATATAAAAGTGCAACCAAAGAGAGTCAAAGCATTTTCTCTTCCCGACAATCCTTCTCGTTGTCCTGGCAACGTGCACAGACTGTATCAAAATTATTGGCCCGAACATGCAAATACTGAGGTTGTGTATTTTTGCCCCAAAAAGAAATACAGTAATAACATTTTGTATTACAACGCCCCGTGGGTAAAAATGTTCCGGTCAACACCGTCAAAAATGTTGCATCAGATGCCAATTGCTAAGTTGGATGGCTAATTAAACAATTACAACATTCGTGTCAGCAACAACTTTGTATCGACCCAACGTAGAAGAGCAGCTCATTGTGCAAACAACTGGCCACCGTAACTTGAAATCCTTACAACAGTACAAGAAAAGTAGCCGTGGTATGCAAGCAAATATCATCGGTATTTTGAACGTCGTAGCAAATGTATCAGACCGGAGTGTTACAAATGAAAACCCGGTCAAACATTTGGTGATTAAAACTGTAACCATTATACAATCATTACGTAATCTTTTGTAAATGTAACGGCATTGTAATGTAGTGCTTTGCTACTACAAACGTGTTTTTTGTTTTGTTTTGTTAAAATAAGCTGTTTTTCAAACCCCGGGCATTCCCTAGGGAATGCCCGCATTTTTCCCGCCTTCAGATGAAAGTGCGGGCTTTCCCGGCAACAATGGGTTTTTACATTGTTGCGTATTGTTTCAGCTGGGCTTTCCTTCGCCGAAAAGGGCATTAAGTTAGCTAGAATCAGCTTGTGACCTGTGTTGATGGGGCCGATAGCCTTGTGTTAGACGGGCCCCAGACAAACCCGCCAAAGATCAGCACGCCCGAGCACGCCGAAGTGTGCTGCGCTGCTGATAGCAAGATAGCTGATAGCAAGAATATTCCCGGATAAACGTTTCATAAGTAAGTTGTACATTTTATGTATTGTTAATCACTACATGAGATGGCACTAAATGATAAGCACATAAGATCTCCATTTCTTTCCAGCCTCAGTGCATGACTGAGTATTTTATTTTATGTTATCAAAAGTATATAAAACCAGACAACAAATTGTGTGTCCATAATTTGCTTTTATTATTATTATTATTATTATTATTATTATTATTATTATTATTATTATTATTATTATTATTATTATTTATTTCACAATCGGACCACAAAATGATCCATACATATATCAATTAATGTAGGTTTAACTGGCCTAAGCCATACAAATAATCTGGCAATTGCAAACCCAGCCAAAGCTAGCAAAAAAATAAAACAAAACTGATAAGTAATCAACTTATCAACTGATCAACTTATCAACTGATAAGTAATGTGCAATATGCGCTAGCCTATAGTCTCAGGTTTCCAAAGCAATAATAATAAACTTTATACGCAAACAAACAAAATACATTCAAGAGTATACAAGAAAATGGTATCGCCAGAGTTTACAAAAGGCGATGTTTAGGCATGAAAGCCGAGTCTTACACCTAACCCAGAACAAAATAAAACCACAAACAAACAAAAAAAAAAAACCACAGGGGCTCGTCACAAATTACGAATAGGCCGGCAGGACGATTCGTGTGTGTGTTTTGGTGTTATTTTTTCGTCCTGCCGGCCTGACGAGCCCCTCTGCAAAAAACAAACAAAAAACCAAAAGGCAGAATATAATTATGTATGGCTAATACTTAAAAAAATAAACAAATAAATAACAAAAATAAAAAAATAAAGTGCACAAAAGAGAGAGAGGCGGAGGGGAGATAGCGGGGTCGAGGGTGGGGGTGAAGATTGGGTGAAGGCCGGTGGAAGAGCAAATAACTGGACTCCTTCAAAGATGAGCTGATTGTGTTCCACACATTTTGCTGAAGAACAAATGGACAGGACATCATTAATGTTACGGTAATAAAACTACGCGGAAAAAGCCGTTCCGTGTAATATATTGCAAGTCACATGTTGTTAGTGTGGATTTAATTTTGTTTGTGCAGATGACAGATTATGTTTTTTTAATCGCTACAAAATATGGCACAAATCTGTTTTACCACAACTCCCTAGTTTTGAAAAAGAAAAAACCTACCTGGATTATCGTAGTATGGCATTATCACCGATTGAAAGTATGCAGAATCTGGTAACATGTAGCGCTATGTAGTACCAAGAATTTGTAGGGTTTGGGAGGTAGTACTAATACTTGGTAGTACCAAGGGTAATATGGATATTACCCTTGATAACGCTAAGTACATTCCTTCAGAATATACAAAAAAAAGTACACTGCAGGGGGCTAGCTAGCTTGTAAATGTGAAATTGGAAGTAACTTTGATGTATATGGAAGACAATTGATTCCGTAAGCTTGATTATTTTTGGTGTTTTTCAGTTAAAAAAGAACAGAACTTCACCAGTGAAACATGATGTCTTGATACCACAGGGAAGAACTGAAAAGGCGACAACTGTATCTGAGACAATGGATGAGACTGTCCCTAACTTCAAAGAAAATATTTCGAATGGCAACACGAATCCTACAAGTATGTATTGAACAGAACATGTAATGCATCAACGTCTCATTTAAAGATTGTTATCACCTAAAGAAACGCTAAAGAGAAAATTCAAATAGTGTGAGGAGATGCTAAGCAAGACTTAAAAGAAAATCAAATTGCTGCAGCAGTGAAACTGTAGAAGCCAAAAGAGAATTGGACTTGATGATTTGAAACGTATGCATCTTATGACTTGGAATTATTGCGTAAAGCAACCAGGCATTTGACTGAATAAAAAATTAGTCTTCGAAAATACTATGCACTTAAGAGCATTTGCTTTATCTTACTGTATTTTCATTTGTTTTTATGTGTTGGTTGGGGAGGGGATGGATGGACTCTCATGTCTTTTTAAAATGTGTTGATATAAGCTAGCTACGTTTTATGCTGTAGCAGCAGAGGAGTATTTCAGGGGGCAAAAAAGAGCATTTCAGTGTTCACTTTTTCAATCCTGTAATATATTCTTAACATTTGCAATTTTCACATGAAAAATATTTACACAATATTTATGTGTAATTTACACAAGGCCGTGCGCTTTGACAAATAATGGGAGTTGGTTGCTTATTTCCGAGTTCCAATTGTATTTTTCTTTTTTTTCTTCACCTGTGATGTAGGTGCTTCAGATGCAATGCAATTTGTAGGGTAAACCAAAATGGCCACAGCTGTCTGGCTCCTCCCACTGACTTCTCTTCTTTTGTTCAACTCAAATTGTGTGAACGTTCAGGAATAAATACGTACAATTTCGGAATGGGGATAGGCTTGAAATGTGCGTACGGATGAAGGCTACCCTCACACCGAGTTTCATCAAGTTTAAAGAATAAAATTTGCCAGTGATCTTGCACATTTTCGACAGACTGTGTTCGTCTGTCTTCATCAGGCTCTACCACTTTCAAATAGTGACAATGTAAAAAAAGAAGCTTTCTAACAAGTAGTAGTGCTTGATGAGACCAGATAACAGTCTGTTGAAAATTTGCAAGAATTGTATTCTTTAATTCTGAAATGGTACGCATTCCCATTGCTGATGGAGTCTGAGACGCCTTACAACACTAGGAACGTTCGTGAGTGGAGAAGGCAGCTGGAAGAGCCAGCAATTGTAAAGCCTATTTTGGTTTACCTTATAGTGTGGGACACTTAGCTAAATGTCAATTCTTACTTAGGAGCAAATTTTCAGTGAATATTATTTATGGATGATTTTTCCACAATCTTCCATCTTCAAAGGGCATGCACTTTCACGCAAGTTCACCTAGATCGTCATGAACACCATTTTCCAAAATTCCACTGTAGCTTCCTAGCAACAGTCGCTGTAGACAGTGGCTCCCTTTCTTTGTCCTGCTGTTGTTTGGAGACTAAGGAGTGTTTTCCTCATCTTGGATAGGGCCTAACAAAACAAAAAAAATTGTGTGCTTCGCGGAACCTGACCGTCCCTAACTTTTCCTTCCGACCCTAACAGTTTTTTTCCGAAAAACTGACGCGTTCGCTACGCATGGCTCCAAATTGTCCCAGCAAGAGTAGTCAGCATCCAGGTTTCACTAATGCATAGCCGAGCTACGTACGAAACAAATATATGGTGTGTAATCGACTTCATACTATGCCTACTAACATTCCGAATTAGTGAGTGAATCAACTGTGGCAGAAAAGGCGCGACGTACGTCATAGATAAAAATGACTTCTCTGCAGACTAATCAAAGCTCTTTCTAACAACACACCATAATACGATTACGAAATGAAAGCTTTTAACAACCTTTATTGTTTGCCTGTAGTTGTCGAATTTGCCTGTATAACAAGTAATTTTTTTGGAGTAATTGTCCTTTTACCACGTTATGTCTTGCTGCACCTTACTTCCCAAAGCGTTTAGTGGCCGAGATATGGCCTTTTCTCTTATACCGCTCCGTTCATCAGTCTGGTGAATTCACAGGGCCACACCATTCAAGATGGGAAAG